>JAUCMU010000962.1:0-10079 GCA_032275025.1 Enteromius treurensis | reverse complement strand
ATCATGGAGAGTCTGCCGGACCGCACACGTTCCAGCTGGCATGTAGGAGCAACCTGGGCCCTCAGTCAGTTCCAGGAGGAAGAGGTTTGATAATTAATTAATTAATTATGTATCAACAGTTAAAATACACTTCAAACTAAATTAAAAGTAAACATATGGTTTGTTTCCACCGAGCGGTTCGCTACAGTATGGTACGGTACGCAGTTATGTCCACTTCCATTGTGAATGGTACCAACCTTATGGTACCACGTATTTGGTATCCCTTCTATAAGGGTACCTATCACAGCAAAGGGTATCAAAAGGGTGGAGCTAAACTCACTGCAGAACCTTGATTGGTTTACTACAATCATCACTTCTGCGTCATTCAAAGGGTTCCCTTTCACCCGTTCAGATCTGCTGTCCGAGACTTTATTTACATTATCTTATTTTTATCAGAGTGCGAAAAACACAAAAAATATACCAATGTATTTTATAATCTTGTATTGAGAAATGACTATTGTCTGTGTGAAAATACGTGTTCTTTTCTGTTCTTGTGGATTTGAAACATAGTTTCCCAAAACCCAGTTAATTTTCAAAATGTTACTGTTATTGTGTCGTGAAGTGTAGTTTGAGTTTTTCAGGCGAGAATGTATTTGTTTAAAACTGAAATCTGCGGTTTATTTATGAAGATAGCGCTTATTTTAAATGCTGATTTCGTAGCTCTAGGCGATCACCGGGCGCTTAGTGCTTATGTATCCACTGAGAGCCACCTCAATCTTGGCTAGTTCCTCCAACATTTGGCGCTGGCTTTGACGTATGTGTAGTAAATAAAGATGAGAGACAATTCGTTTTGGGTATTGTTATATGTATCAGGCATTTGTGGTCTCATGCATCTTTTATTTGTTACTGATCATGTAGTTTCGCTGAGCACAAGTTATATTTAACTTTACACATTAAAACTGACAACAACAACAAAAAGTTGAGCTTATTGACACTCTTAATCGTTGATTCTATCTCTCATACACCAGTCCTATCAAGTAAGGTTACTGATGGCAGTGGAAACGCAAGCTGGATTAGGGTGTACTGAACTGTATTGTACTGACCCGTACCACTCAGTGGAAACTAGCCAATAATGTTTTATCTAAATCTTCTCCTCAGGTGTTTTTAGGAGTGTATCCAGATACGCACTACACTGAACAATCAGTCACAGAAGCCACAAAGTCATTCCGCAAGAAATTAGTAGAAGTGACCAACATCATCAAGAGCCGAAATGAAAAATTGAAAGTGCCCTATAAGTATCTGTCTCCAGACCGAATCCCTAACAGTGTGGCCATCTGAGAGAGCATCTGTGTTAAACATTTCCACACCGTATTTGATTTTAACTAGTATACGCTTAGCATCTAAAGAAGGTAAAGGAAAACTTGGTGGGCACGCTTTCCAACAGACCTATTTGTGAAAATGTTAATCTGGATAAAAATAACAGTATTACACACTCACATGTCTATACAACATAAAACAAACTTGCAATCAACATTCACAGTAATTGAAATAGAATGTATTTAAAATGTTTCTCATCAGCTCATCATCAACTTTGTTCCTTGACCTTCATGACCTTCTTCAAACATCTGTTGCATTTTATTTGTTCTTTTAATTTGATGAAACTTTTAGATCATTTAAATCATAAGTTATTTATGTAGTTGTTATTGGATTTATCATTTACTTTGCTATTTGTTTTATTACTTCATTTATTATTATTTAGTTATGTTTTTGTATTTTCTATAACTAATATTTTTGTCTTTTGATTGTAGAGTTTCATAACATAACATCTTTTGGAGTTGTACTGATTAAAGGAAGTGTAAGCTTTAAAATATATGCAACTAAAATTATTCAATAAAACAACTCTGTCCATTTTTACCATCACTTTGTGTCCTGCTTTCTGCTCAGGCTGATAATTTATACGTTTGATAATACATATTTTCATTACCAGACAAGCTTTGCTGTTAATATGTTTTAGTGCTTTTGGATACCAGACAAAAAGTCTCCGGTTAAGCACAGTATGCAAGCGTGGTTCCCTGAGAAGCTGCATCCTCTAGAGGTCACTATATAGGGAACTCTTTCTATATTGAACAGTACATGGTAAACCCTTTCCCCTTCAGAAAGACCTACATACAGAGAAAAAAACCCCCACACACATCAGTAACACACAAGCCACTGGCACCGTTTCCCAGCATCCTCAGTGGGCAAATGAGGCAATACAGCACAGTAAAATACAGTAGTGCCAGTGCTTCATGAAAAAAAAAAAACAATAATAAAAAAAAAACTGTCACATGCTTGCCGTTTGTTGGGCTTCCATCTAACCCCTGTGTGGTTTAAGTAATGTCAGCCAATCCTGCAAGGGGCTATCCCTTACCCTGCTACATTCAATAGAACAATTAAATAAATAGAACTAACATACATGTGAAACAATTTAAAACAAGGCCCACTGGTACAACCTGCACCGGGGCTCCACAAACCCCAACAACGGCCCTACCTTCCACCATACAGGAAACTGTGAGTATCCTGTTCACCAAACGACTACCGTAATTACTGTAAAAACAGCTGGAACAAGCAAGGTCTCCAAGGATCTGTTCACCGTACCTGTGGACCAAAAATGAAATATATAAACCCTATTCAGAATACATAATCAAAAAATGATCCCCCCTCTGAAATAAGCTGTCTAAAGGTGGGCATGCTGGGATTTTAAAAAGCCTTTTCAGATTGTTGCTTGTCACACTATACCAGATGAAAGTCTTTCCATTGATGAATGGTTTGTTAGGATAGGACAATATATGGCCAAAATACTACCACTTGAAAATCTGATGGTGCAAACAAAAAAAAACGAACAAAAATAAAACCTTTAAAGTTCTCAAAATGAAGTCCTTGGCAATGCATATTACTAATCACAAATTAAGTTTTGAAGTATTTACGGTGGGAAATTAAAAAAATATTTAAATGGAACATCTTTACTTGATATCCTAATGATGTTTAATGAAAAAGAAAAACAGATGATTTTGACTAATACAATGTATTCTTGACTATTGCTAGAAATATAGCTGTGCTGCTTATGACTGTTACATCCACGCCAGGCTCCACCCTCGCAACGATCCCAGTCACCAGATTACTAATCATCATCACCTGTCTGCACACCTGTCACCGATCCACATAAAATCACACACCACATTGCACACATCGTCCAAGCTCGTTCCTGCGAAGTGGACTGACGCTACTCCATAGCGAACTTCTAACAAACTTACCGGCTTCACTTACCTGCTCTCTCCATGTGCTCTCCCCAGTGTTGTGCCTCTCCAGAATCCCAGGATCCCCTCCCTTGTGTTCATCAAAGGTCTGTGGTGTGTGGTGTATGGTCTCCGTCTCTGTGCTGTTCTCCGTCTCTGAAGGAAAGAAAGGAATTCATCAAGATTCAAGTCTACTCCAATCTATTAATATACTGTTTGCTGAACTCTGCCTGTCTGACCACGATCAATAAATACGCTGCAAATGGATTCAAACGACTCTGCCAGTATTTCACACACAAGGCTTGTCATAATGAGTACACTTTTGATATACAGAAATATAAAATATTTAACCCATTTGTAGTAAACATTCTTTAATGATTTTCTGAAGGAAGTTTTTAAAAGACACAATTTAAAAAAAACAAAAACACAATCAGTTATTTAATAGAATCATAAGTACCAGTTAGCAAATCCAAAAATATTGATATAAAAACACACATTGTCCAATTTAAAAAAAAAATTATTTTCTGAAGTAACCGTATGTACAAGACAAATTTACAAGAAAAGAAAATCAGTAGAACACAATATGATTGAACGATTAATATACAAACTACACATGTAGTAATGAAACTCAAATTAGTTCAAAAAGTGTCTATAAAAACACACATTCAATTTTAAATGCCAAAATAGTGCAGTTGAAATCAACTTTTTTGAATGATCTTCTTAACGAACGGTATTTAAGAGACAAGTTTAGAAGAAAATATAATCTGTTTTGCAATAGAAAATAGTGAAAAATGCACATGTAGTTATAAAACCAGAAATAGTGCAAATGTCACAAATTGCTGGTGGTGTCGCGCTCTTGCTTCCTCAGCGGACAAACAAGCTCAGAGACAGAAGTTCAAATAAATGAGAAAGTTTTAATAAAACAAAGAAAATAACCAAAGTGCTGAACGAAAAATGCAAAGAACAATGCAGACACGCAACCCGACAATCATACTTTAACAACTGACATTGAACACTAGACAGAGCATGGTTTAAGTGCACAGACTAATCAAAGACAAAACATAAGACACCTGGTAGAGACAGCTGGCAGAGAATCAAACACTAATGAGCAGGGCGGGGTTACAAATGATCAGAGCACATGGGACAGAATGAAAACAAAACAAAGAAGTACATGGACATGATCAAACATAAACATAAGAACATGCCTACGGCGTGACAGCAAATAAAATGTACTTAAAATACATTCAATTACAAAACCCAAGCAATATACAGTGCAATTGTAAAAATATATACATTTGAATATAAATTACATTGCCTATGCCTTTTTTAGGGATCTTGTCCTATTCCTGGACACAAGACACAGTGCCATGGAGATTGTTCGTCAGAGACAGGTGAAGTCAGGCAGGAATTGTGAAACCAGTGATCACAACTGTCGCATTGAGTCTGCCAAGAAGAAAAAAAAAGACACATTATAAAGCAGAAATAAGGAATTTCAAGAGGTGTAACTGTATTTAACAGATTTTAATTAATAAAATAAAAATGCCGTTTACCCAGTTAATGGCGGTGTCTGCAGTCTTTTTGCTTTGTAGAAGCTGGTGTAGTCCACAGAACACACATAATTCATCTAGTGAATCTATAATTGTTACAAAAGGGTCTGAGGCGTTGCGAGTTCAAGTGCAAAACAGTGATTTATTAAAGGCTCAGAGTCAGGATCACAACAGTCGATCGCCGGCAGATACAGTACTGGAGGCACAAGCAGAGGCAGATCATGACATAGCCCAAAGGGGCGGGTTCCAGATGCCCAGACTGGGGAGCCGGAGGGACTGCCCACCAGGGCGGGGCTGACAGCAGAGAAACTCACTTGAGCAGCGTGGACAGCGGAAATGCCCACCAGGGCGGAGCAGACGGCAGAGACCTCCTCCTGGGCGGAGCGGGCGGCGGAGAAGCCCACCGGGGTGGAGCACATGGTGGAGAAGCCCACCGGGGCGGAGTAGGCGGCGGAGACGTCTCTCTGGGTGGAGCAGGCGGCGGAGAAGCCCACCGGGGCGGAACAGGCGGTGGACACGTCCACCAATGCGGAGCAGGTGGCGGGGATGCCCACTTTAGCGGACCAAACAGCGGAGACGCCCAGTTGAGAGGATCAGACGGCAGAGACGCCCACTTGAGCGAACCAGACGGCGGAGACGCCCACCAAGGCGGTCCAGGAAACCAGGCTGCACAAAAGAGCACGGACAGGTTAGTGGTCTGACTGGCCCGACACGGAATTCGTGCAGCCCTCAGCGGAACCCCTGGGAAATCCATGACCGTGGTCAACATTCCCAGGGGTCGTGCAGCCACTGATAGATCCTCCGTGATCGGGACCGACAGGACATAACACGGTTCCTTAGACCGTGATTCGGGAATAGGACCCGACAGATGCGGATTGGGAACCGCAAGGATTCCTGACAGCTTACCAGCTGACGCGGGCGGATCAGGCGACCAGGGGTCCGGATCACAGACGGGGTCTGGTGGATCCAGCCATCCTTGATTGGGATCACAGACTGGGTCTGGCGGATCTGGCCATTCGGGTTCAGGATCACAGACAGCATCTGGCGGATCCCGCCAAACCATACCCAAATCGCAGACCAACTTTTCGAAACACGGCTCCTCGTACCATGCGACAGGAATCGTGAGGGCCTTCGACAGCTTCCCTGACTGTCCTTCGGTGACTGGTTGAGCATCACTCAGCCCCTCTCGCTGAGTGATGGGAACGGCGCCATCTGCGGGCGACCTGGAAACCACCGACGTGGCAGACAGCTCCCCTAGCTGTCTCACGACACCTGACTGAGCATCACTCAGCCCCCTCGCGCTGTGTGATGGGAGACAGCTCCCTGAGCTGTGAAACCGGAACCAACTGGGCTTGGTACAGCACCCCTGGCTGCGTAACTGGAGATAACTGACCTAAATAAACCTAGAGAATAAACCTAAATCTCTTAGGTTGAGTAACAGGGACCATTAGAGCTTTACATGGCTGTACGGGGTCTGGAAGCAGCGGATTGGGCAGATCCTCCTCGCGATTGACCGCCATTTTGTGACTCGACCATTCAGCGAGCTGAATAAACTCTAAAACAAAGTCCTCGAACGGCGGGTCTCGGCGCACGAGTGAAAGTAGTCCCTCCGAAAACGTAATGCTGAAAAAATCAAACACGGAACGAGCCCTTCTCCTTTTAGAAATCAGCGTGCTGAATTCTATTTTGGTCGGTTCATTCTGTTACAAAAGGGTCTGAGGCATTGCAAGTTCAAGTGCAAAACAGTGATTTATTAAAGGCTCTGAGTCAGGATCACAAGATCACCGGCAGATACAGTACTGGAGGCACAAGTAGAGGGAGGGTCATAAACAAAGCAATGGGTCAAAATACCGTTAAGCAGAGTCCTTGGGGAGATGCAGAGGGATAGTCCAGGTCCAGGCAGAAATCGTCAACAGAATATCCAACAGACAGAACAGCGAAAAACTAGGAACACGAATGAATTGTAACACCAACAATGAACCATGAAGACACACAAACACTTCCGGGTTTTATACACATGTAACTAGGTCAGAGGGTGAAGCAAACAATCAAACACCAAGACAAACAATGAGTGGGCGAAGACATGAGTTAGTGAGCATAAGTCCGGACATGAAAACAGAGGTAAACACACAGAGTTAGCTGGGCTGGAGTGCCTTCCAGTGGAGGCGGAGAAGTCCACTTGAGCAGCGTGGACAGCGGAAATGCCCACCAGGGCGGAGCAGACGGCGGAGACCTCCTCCTGGGCGAAGCGGGCGGCGGAGAAGCCCACTTGGGTGAAATGGACAGCGAGGCCATTCTCCAGGGCGGAGCGGATGGCAGCAGAACCCCTCTGGTTCGGCCCAGAGGCGAGAGAGCTTTCTTGGGTCCACCAAACTGACTTTTGTGCCCTAGAGAACCAACCAGCCTTCAGTGAGTGCGCTCCTCGTGACCAGACAGGGCATGAATAGGCCCTTTGAGTCCTGCCCGGGAATGAATAGGCCCTTTGAGACCTTACAGGGAATAGATACGCCCTTCGAGACCGGGCCAAGTATGACTGCACCTTTCGTGACCACACCGATGCTGACTTCACCCACCGAGACTGAGCCGGCGGAGCAGACGCCCTGCCAGACCGAATGAAAACTGATTCAGGAACCTCCATAGGCTGTGCAGCCACCAATGAGGCCTCCGAGGATTCCTCGGCCAAAACCAACATCTCCAGAGGTAGTGCAGCCTCTGGTGGACCCGATGGAGTCTCTGTGTCATACACTGGCTCCGGAGGTTCAGGCCATGGGGCCTCAAAGGTCTCGTGGAGCTCGGGTGAACTAGGTGACTGAGGATCACAGACAAAGTCTGGCGGATCCGGCCAATCCACATCGGTGTCACAGGCCTCAGACAACACAACTGGCCAGGAAGCCAGGTCTGACTGGATTTGACACAGCCCCTCGTACTGTGCTTCGGGAGTGAGACCCGATAACGTCTGGTTAGACAACGGGCTAGGAACCGCGAGGACCTTTAGCAGTTCGTCAGGCTACGTAATCGAATCAGGCTGGACATGACACGACCCCTCTTATCGTGCTATGGGGCTGGCACCCATTACTGACTGGTTTCACACAATGAGGGCCTTCGACAGCTAGTCAGGCTGTGTAACTGGCACAGACTGGGCTGAGCACGGTCCCTCGACGCTGAGTGATAGGAACAGCGCCCCCCCATGGGCGACTCTGGAACCACCGGAGTGGCAGACAGCTCCCCTAGCTGTCGTTCGGTGACTGGGTGAGTAGTCGGGCCAGACTGTACACCACACAGCCCCTCTTGCTGAGTGATGATGTCAGGGCCCGTAGCTAGCATTTCAGGGTTTACATGGAAGGGTGACAGCTCCTCGAGCTGTAAAACCGGAACCGACTGGGCTTGGTACAGCACCCCTGGCTGTGTAATAGGAGCTGACCGGACAGGAAACAGTCTCTTAGGCTGAGTAACCGGGACCAGAAGGGCTTTTCATGGCTGCACAGGGTCTGGAAGCAGCAGGCTGGGTAGATCCTCCTCTCGATAAATTGCCATTTTGTGCTGCGTCTCATGAATATCCGCCATTTTGCGCTGTTTCTTGCGATCAGCCGCCATCTTGCGCTGTTTTTGCGATTTGATTGTTTTTGAATCTTCCTCGCTTCGTCCCGTGATGCGATCGCTGGAGGTGAAACGGCATAGCAGGAGCTTTGCACGGCGATCCGGGCCGTGCAAATGAAACTGAAACCAACGGTTCTTGCTGTCCGGCGGAGCGTAACGAACACGGGGCGGACCCCGACAGATAGCCATGCGAGTGCCAAGCCACAGATTAAACTTGGTGCTCGCAAAGTGGCGATCACTCTGTCCCGAGCCGCATACGCGATCGTCCTCTTCAACCTCCCCAACGGTGAAAGAGGAACCACAAATGGACAGTACATGATCTATGAGCTGCTCAAGTGATAATGTACTTGATTAAGCATGTCAAAGTCCAAGCCACACATGAAGCAGTCTTCAATAAAACGTTCTTTGGCATTAGCACGGTGACTAATAGAAATATAGTCCTCAACATAATCCTAAAGAGTGAGCACAAATGAGTCGTGATATTAAAGTACAATCCTGCTCGATTAAACCCGCTGCTGAACTCTATTTGATGGTTCATTCTGTTACAAAAGGGTCTGAGGAGTTGCGAGTTCAAGTGCAAAACAGTGATTTATTAAAGGTTCGGAGTCAGGATCACAACAGTCGATCGCTGGCAGATACAGTACTGGAGGCACAAGCAGAGGCAGGGTCGTCAAAATACCGTTAAGCAGAGTCCTTGGGGAGATGCAGAGGGAAAGTCCAGGTCCAGGCAGGAATCGTCCACCGAATATCCAACAGACAGAATCGTGAAAAACTAGGAAAACGAATGAATTGTAACACCAACAATGAACCGTGAAGACACACAAACACATCCGGGTTTTATACACATGTTACTAGGTCAGAGGGTGGTGCAAACAATCAAACACCAAGACAACCAATGAGTGGGCGGAGACATGAGTTAGTGAGGATAAGTCCGGACATGAAAACAGAGGTAAACACACAGAGTTAGCTGGGCGCTGAAGTGCCCTCCGGTGGCCTGATCATGACACTTGCAATGCATTTGGTAGTATTTTGGCGAAAAAATTGTGCCAAAAGTCTAAAAAATGGAAAAATGGAAATCGGAACAATATAGATTATTTAGTGTTAGCATGAAGCTGCAGTTTCACAATACATGAATTACACTTGCAAAAAAAGTATAAGACAGCAAATCTCGTTTTCCACACACTTGAATCTTGATTTGCCCCTTTACAAATCTTTTCTTGCACTTGCAAATTTAATATTAAACACAGCTTCTCTCAGCTCTCAGCTTTACCAGAGTACTGACTGCTTAACTGGGATCTGATTGAGTCACAATCAGAGATGTAGTATGGATTTAATTTTCTTTGTTAATTATTCTTATCTTAAACAGGAAGAAGTGTCCAAACACACAGAAAACTCCTGGAGAACCAACTGAGATCCACGAGACATACGGTTATAAAGATGGTGTTTAATAAAAACGAGAGTGAAGACATGAAGATTGAAGAAACATTCAGAGTCAAACATGAAGATACTGAGAAACAAACAAAGACTGAGATTATTAAATACGAGAGTGAAAACATACGGATTGAAGAAGTATTCAGTCTGAAACATGAAGATACTGAGGAACAAAGAAATACATCATTTATTAAAGAAGAGAGTGAAGACATGAAGATTGAAGAAGTATTCAGAGTCAAACATGAAGATA
>JAUCMU010000961.1:0-10082 GCA_032275025.1 Enteromius treurensis | reverse complement strand
ACAGGTGTGTTGGAGCATGGTTGGAGCTAAGATCGGCAGGGCGGTAGCTCTCCAGGAGCAGGGTTGGAGACCCCTGCACTAGAGAGTCTTTTGTTTTTACTGGAGGGTGAAACTTTCATATTTTCTATAAACATTACAATAATAAAAGAACAAAAAGATTGCAGACTTAATTAATTAATTATGTTAACAATGGTGCACTCAGTCAGTAGCACAAGTACTAAACAAAAATGGATGTAGATTATCGTGGACGTGCACTAACACCTAGTGGTGTGGATGTAGCATCACACAAATATTTAGAGTTTACCGTGTCAGTGTAGAAATTCATCTTTTCAGGACATAATTGGAAGTACCTTTTACAATATCTAGTACATTTTGTGTCACCAATAAGATGTGGTGAGAGATGGTTTCTTTTCAATTTTGTCCCAGGTCGTATACAGAAAAAAAAAAATTGATGGCGAGCGTATTATTTGTTTATTTATTTTTTTGCTGGTGTAATTTTAGGGTTTCATTAAGGGAGATTTCTGGGGCTGACATTATTTTGGAAAATAATATATTTTGTATGAAAACCATTAGAAGAGAATATTAAATAATTCATTTTATTTGCCATTTTCTGTTTAAAAATTAAATTAAATTACACACATTTATCTAAATAAACAGAAATATACACACATTATACTTTGCATTTGTTTTGTTAAATAATAAAGCGTTTAAAAAAACACTTTCTCCAGCAACCCACTCAATATTAAATATATTCCATTTTATATATATATATATATATATATATATACACACACACAATTATTCTAATCCATTATTATTCTCTCTCTCTCATATATATATATATATAAAATGTTGTTGTACAATGTTAAGAAATGTGTGTTTTTATGCATATAAATACTTCTTAGGTGGTCAGAATTGTGCGGCTTCATACCTGGGTCTTCAACAGCAAGCTCCTCAATTGCTCTAATTTGTTGAACAGCTCTTTTGCTAGCAATACTGTAATGCTGAGGATTCTGGGAAATGCAGAAACTCAAAGGGCATTGTGCTGGCTCAAGAGTTATGGGCGAAATAGTTTCTGCCTTTTGATCTGTGATGAACATGGAGCCAGGCGAGTGTGTGAACGCCAGAACGGGCTCTGCAACATAAAAAAAACTAAAAGGTCAGCATGCAGTCCTTCTCCTACACATTGCATAAAAATGATTTGTGTTTGCCGCAAAAAAATTACTTTAAAAGAAACAAAACCTCAAGTGCACTGAAAACCCAGTGACATTACATTTAAAAGGTGAAGTGTGTAATTTCTACTTCACTAGCGGCAACAAACAGTGCAACTACATTTTTGGGAGAAACCTTACTGCAGCTCTGTACAGCTTCAACCCCAGTGACCCCACAGGCCCAGAACACAGGCACGTCACCGGGACACTGCTTCACTGGGTCCCCGTAGTCTGGTAGGGACAAGTCCTGGATACCCAGCAGCTCTACAAGAGAATCAAGAATGTTTATAAGATCTTTAAAGAAGAGTTCATTTTTCTACCTCCAAGCCCCTTAAATGTTAACAGCTGAAGTACGTTTAGACATGTTTTGATCAAACACACAGATCAGCTCTTAGGAGCGATTTCCACCATTAATCATATCCTCCGTGAACCTGCTTGATATTTACAATGGACCCAAAAAGTATTTGCAAACAAAAATATGTGAATCTCATTCGTTAGATAACAGCATATAAAAAAACGTTGCTACTGTTACCTAAAATTATTTTAAAAATCGATATTTCGTTACAGTATTTTGGGCCTAACTTGAGATCTTTCTGTGTGTGCAAAAGCATCTCTGTCACTGACTAGCCTCCTTAATCATGATCAGATTCAAAATTGTCAAAACGTGATCTGTATGCATGATCTACAAATATGATCTATATTATTTCTGATCCTTCCGTTTACGGCAAACGTCGATTTTTTTGTTGGGGAAGCATTGTAACCTAATTGACAAAGGTATCTCATCAATGGCTGGGAGAGAGTTAATAAATGAATACATACTAGGGTCTCCTATATGAACGGGGCCTCCGTGTGCCAGTGGGATGGCGTGTGTGCTTTGAGCCGCCGCGTCCAGCTTGTCTTCTGGAACAGGTCTCATAGTCACCACCATCGGACAGTGAAACTGACCTGCTCTAATACAAGCTACTGAGGTCTGCAAAAGCAAAGCAAAGCAAAACAAAAACAAGCATAAGCATTTTCCTTTTGGTCATTTTTTCCAATTTCAAAACAGCAAGAAAACATCTGACACAAGCAAAATCAAGTAACAAGCTGCAGGCGCTACAGCACACGGATGTAATCCAGGCCCGAGGTGTTCACTGACCTTGTACATGCTGACATTTTTACCCTGTTCCACATTCCTCACTGGAACCCCGGCGGCCTTCAAGGCTGATTCAAACCCAAAACTACAGCCGAGGTAGAACGTAACCATGTCCTGAAGCTGAGGAGTGTAAGAGGATAAACTAGCGACCTTCTTCATCAGCACACCGTTCTCAAACACACAGTACTCTGGACAGTCCTCCCTGAGAGAAAGACCGCACAATGCATAAATTAAATGAAACCATCTTTGAAGAATGTAACGAAAAACAGTAGCCATGGTGAAAAAAAAGCATGTTTACCGCCAACTGTTTAGTTCCTCAAAATATCTTCTTGTTATTAAATAATGATGAAAATTGAATTTTGGGTAAACTAGTCCTCCAAGGGTTGTCCAAGCCCTTTTTGCTTCTAGTCTATCTCTGGGTGTAATGATTAAATGGCTAGATGGCATTAAAATACTTTATAGGTGAAAAAAAGTAATGTTTTACAGCTGTCTGTGACTAAAGATAATCTTTAAAGGAACCTATTAAACAGGATTTTATTTTCCTACCACTCGATAGTCAGTCAATTAAAATTAAATGACATTTCTTGCAAATAAAATAAAGTTTTCATTTCTGTTAAAGAACACTTTGGTGTGAACATACCTGATGTCAGATCCTGTGGCGAGGGGGCCGCCGCTCCATTCTCCACATTTGCTCCTATACAGCAGCGGGAGAGGGCTACTGTTCGCTCGGCAAAACGCCTCGAAGTCATCGGCGAGGTCCTTGTGCAAGATCACCACGTTAGCCTGCTGATATCCTGTCAGTAAACACAGTGTAATATTCTCTGTGAGATTCTGGAGCCATCTCCATGCTTGCAGACTTAAACAAAATCCTAAACAAAATATTTGCACATTAGGGACATACAGTACAGTTTGGTGTGTAAAGATTTCTTAAATTATATCAAAAGTTTGGATCCATAAAGAGTCCCATAAAAAGATCCTTCTGAAACAACGAGCTGAAGTACATTACAGTTATATTTATCACTTACTACTTAATATTAATACTATTCACTTTCTGTAAACAATGCATTCACTGATCAAAACACTGTAATGCATGACGAAAACATTCTCAGTTTGAAAGTTAATAAAATCCTAAACTTCCGTCAAGTTGGAACGTGCTTGGCTACATGGTATCTAATCATACTTTTACTCTTCATACCTGCAGCGATACCAGAGGTGTTCTTAATATCCCGACTCCGTAGTCGAATAATGCTCCGCAGAGCACTGGGAGATAGACTCTCCGACTGCCACATGTCAAATCTTGTGCTTTACGACAGCCTGACACTTTAAAGTCCAGCTGGTTAATCATTTAAGCTGATGTAACTCACCTCTGTAAATGTTAATGCATAATGGTGCATAGTAACTCAAATCAAACCACTTGTAAATCATACCTGGCTTCATGATTGCTCGGCAGCTGAACTTCAGGCCTTTCAGTCGAACAGCACGGCTGAGAAAATGGGTTGCAAATTTCAACGGCCCTGCGGGAAACACTGTCATAGATTAACTGATCTTAAAGAGAGACTGGCCAAGAACAGCCATATGTTTGTGTGTGCATAGTTTCGATATAAATATACTTACAGAAAGAGTGAGAGAAGGAATGGAAACATTTTTTTGTTGACATGAACTTTTTTTCAGTGCAATTTTGAGATTTAAGGTTTTAATTTACATTACGAACACCAGGGATGAATACAAGGTTTTTTTTAGCCCATCCATAATATTTATATTAAGTTTTCTCAGTGGGTTTTGTGTGGTTGGATCATTTTTGTGCACTAAATTTACGCTGTAATTGTTTTTCTAAAGCTGTTGGGGGAACAAGCACAATCTTAATATAGCCATAATATTAATAGCCATAATAGCATAAAAAGGTACACTGTAACCAAAATGTTGAACTTTGTTCTTGAATTTTCACTTAGCTACTGAAATTAGTGTTTGGTTTTTTTTAAATTGACTAAATAATGACTTGGTTCAAACAATGGTTTATTTTCGTATAACCTTTTTTCATCATGACTTATGACTACTCATGACTTTTTTGTCCGCTGTCAAAATTCTACTTTAAAGCATGTAATACGCCGTTTAATGCCATAACCCATAATAATGTTCCACTATCGACTTTGTGTTCAATCAACCGTAGAAATAAAACACGTTGTGTCTAAAATATGCAGCAAGCAGTGTGACAACTAACCCCTTCCTCAGATATATAGAACTGTGGAAAAGTGAAAGCAGCCTATAACTGTATAACTATAAATATGGCTGTAACTGTCAACGTTAGGTTTGTAAACAATTTTAGATTGACGCACATTAATTTTTATCCCCCGTCATTAAAACTCTTCAATAGTTTTTAGAAAATCTGTTTAAAAAACGTGTTAACCCACTGTCGTGACGCCATCAGTGTTGCGTCAACAGCGCTCTTGCTGTGCGTCACCTTGGCGCCACAGGTAATGCATGCATTTAAAACGCATGCATGCATTATAATAAAAGCATTTAACCGTAGAGCAAAAAATTGCACTAGTGCGCACTTCCGTGATTGCCTTTTATAAACAAACACAGGCGACTTGCATACTTTCACACAAAACAGCCTAGGTATCTTTTAGATGCCGATTCGGCGACGTAATTACGTTAACTTAAGTATTTATAAAACTCACCCATTTCCGTGAATCAGAAGCGACTGCAGAAGGTCAGCATCGATTCTATTTTTGAAAGCAAACAAAATGGCCAGAACTGCAGGTAAGTTACTAGCTTAATACACGCGGGGGCGCCAAAAACTCACTCAATGACCAAATGCAAGACAGACACCCAAGAAACACATTTATAAACTGTATAATTTAATTGTTTTCTCCGTACAATACTCGTATGCTTCATATAATGTTTTCATATTCTTTTTAGATTATTGCTTTACAGTAAAATGCATTGGTTGGATACATCCATTGCTTGCAAGACAATACATTCAAGTTACACACCAACGCCTTGTACCTAACAAAAGGTTTCCTATATGCCGTTCCACTCACAGTGCAGCAGGTCACTCGTGGAGCAGTTGCGCATGTTATCTGTGCATGTGTGTGTTTAGTAAATCAAGACTCTTGTGCATATTCCTGCGTGGCAGAGTTATTTGAAGCCTTTTCCTTTAAGTTTTTGCCCTCTGAAATAGGCATAGAATGGAGAGTGCATAAGTCTATTTATGTAAGAGTGCTATACAACTGGCAACAAAGACATCCCGTCTTGAAGTGACCCGATGAAACATTAAATCAAACCACTCCGGAGGTCCGAAGTTTGTAAAATACAATTAAATGTCAAAAAAATACTTATAACGGTAGCATTTACATCGAGCATGGCACAAAGTAAAGGATAGTGTGCTGACAAATAGAATTCAAATAAATGCACTGTATTGCACTGGCAAAAGAGATTTCCCAAAACCACCATGGAGAAACTAACCAAGAATAGAAAGTGGCACCAAAGAATTCATTTAATGCTGAAAAAACTAACTATTTAACGTGGCAACCAGTATAGGAAGAAGCTTCATAAGCTCCTCCGACAATGTGCGTATGGTGTATCTATTTCAGCTGAATAATGTAAACCACACATATCACCACTGAGTAACGCTACAGAACGAAAGAGAATCATCACATGACACCACCGTCATTCCGCACAGCACATAGCCACAATAAACTAAAGTCGACGTTCTACAGAAGGGCAATTATGTGCTGTAAGATTAGATGACAGAATCTGCATGCATGTGTTGCAGTGGTGGGCGACTTCAGCAGCTTTCACAAACACGGCTCATCTATGAAAATATAATCTCCGTACTCGGCCCTCACCCACTGAGATTGCATATATCATATATAATGTGTACATCAAATACTGCAACACCTGTCTTTTTTTGCACGGACAACAGCGACAGCACCTCCTAGCACTTAACGACGACTAGTTCTACGACTGACAAAAGACACAAAGACACGCTCGTTCCCCTACGATCAAGTTCAGATCTCTGGAGCTCACTAGCAGCTGAGTGAATGGGGGTCCTGTAGCTGCCGTTTAGGGGAATCTCAGAAAACCTGTCGAGGTCAAGTTCAGGTCATATTTTAGCACAAAAACCAAGAAACAATCTAACTGTTTTATGATTAGATGAAAAGAAGTATATGAGGACCATAATAATTTTGTTTTTGTTTTGTGAGCGCATTTTCTACCTAAAAAACATCATTACCGCAATAGAGATTTTTTTTTTTTACCGTAATGCAAAAAACTCATTTAAATTTAAAAATATTTAAATGTACACTTCAGTTCTCATTATGGTCTATATTTTTAATTTTTTATTTATTTTAATAATATATTTGTTTACTGCAAAAAAAAATATTTTTTTTTTTTACTACAATACTAAAAAAAAAAAAAGAAAAAAAGAGAAATAAATAAATAAAATAAATTATACAATAAAACAAACAATCATAACATTTCCATGGCTGCATAAAATTTCAATCCTATTACACAAAAAATATAATTATGGTAATGAAATTAAATTAAGGTTAGTGTATGCTTATATAAATGTGTTAAAGTATTCACAAATTGCAGTATGATGTCCGCATCCATTACAGCTGGGAGAATCCAGGGTTGAAAATGTGCTTAAATTTTATGAAAATAAATGTTGCAATGTAGATAAACCTTAAAACTTAATTTCCTAGCACAAAAATGTAATGTATTTTCCTTTTGATTTTGGGATGAAATATGACCTGGGCATATTTTCTTGAGATTCATCCTTGCGGGAACATTGATGTGAGCTCACAAAGCTTTGGCCCTGCTTCAAGAATGGCTTCTTTGTGTCAAATCATGCATTACAGACAAACGGTAATAAATATCCAGAGAGAGAGGTTAGGGTGCATCGGAAATAAAGAAAAAGTGGCCGCTTTGGTCACGTATGTAAATTCACCCTCACCTCCCATCATCTGTAAGGAAGCACTGGTTCAGACAGGATCAGTGATGTTATATTTACATATAAACAAGCAAAGTTTTGTAGCATGTTTGCAAAATCCAGGATCTCTGGTTTTGTGTTGTCATCAGTATGCATTTGAAATATCAAAGCAGCCACAGTTGTTAGTCATCGTCCAAAACTGCTAAACAAGCAAAGTGCGGTCCTGAGGGTCGTCTGCTCTGGTCTGAACGGGGGGCGAGGAGCAGCTTTTTGATGTGTGCTTTATGATTGGTTCCATTCACTGGTTAAATGCAAATCTGGAATAATTAAGGGGAAACCCTAATTGTCCGATTCCGCGTGTTAGAAGCTGGTCCACTCGCTGACCTCTCACCTGCCAGAAGCTCTCAGCAGGAAATGTATAGTCCAGCTCATAAGCATTTCATAACATCTCGCCCCCTGCCACACGCTCCATACAGCAAATGCTTCGCATCTGCCATGCGTCTTATTTCAACAGTTTTTTTGTGTGTAACGAGCTGCGAGAATCAGTTATTTGCCAGAGGGCAGTCATTTCATGCCACTTCCATCTTTTTATTGCGCCCCATCAAGGACGTACTTTCAATTTTCCATCCCGAAGGAAATAAATTAATATGATATAGATGTTTTATGCCACATATAAAGTGCATTTTGTTCATGTCATACGTTGTCTCAAGGGAAGACAGAAATTAGAAAATGTAGATTGCTAATGCATACAGGAATGAGCAGCATTCTTCGCCATTGCCGTGTGTGCGCGCAGTTTGTGGTGTGAGTGTACACTTTGAATCCTTCTGCTCTGAACAAGATATGTACGGGCTGCATTGCGATTGTCCAAGGTTCAGAAGTGGAAGAATATCCAGTTATAAAGAGAGCTGCCAAGGAGAGTTTAATTTCCTGGAATTGATGGAGTGATGGAGAGTTGCGAGTCAACGGTCTTCTGGGAAAACGAGTTCTTCCATCTGAGCCACAGTGTAGTGAATGTGCAGGAGACAGTGGTTTTCTTTAACAGTAGGGAGTTTAAAGAGAGAGGAAACAGCAGAATCATTGGTGATTTTGGTTGCAGGTTTATCCCGGAGGTATTTTGGTACAAAGCCCAACCAAAACATCTAGCCTAGACACCTTCTAGGCACATGGGCAGGTTGACAAAAGTGAAGACGTTGTATTCGATCAAGATGGAAAAGCAGAGGAAGATGGCATACAGGACAAGCACGTATATGCCCAGCTTGTAGTCCAACCTCCACTTGTTCACATGGATCCCCAGCACCTGAAATTGGACAAACCAAAATTATTCGTAGGAAGCCAGAGAAAATAATCTTCTGTAAACTGTATGGACACAAACAATCGTAGTCTGTGGCTTCAGCTAACTGTCGTATACACGTTCACAAGAGAGCGGTGTTCCAGTGGATCACTAAGGCCAAAATCTATAGAATACCCAAGACGTGTCACTCGCAATGTTTTGAATGGGGAAAAAAAGCAATGCTTAAAAGGCCCCGATGTACTTCAAACATAGTTCGTATTTATCCTGCGTTTGAGCGCAAAAAAAAAAAGTTTGAAAAGGCTGAGCGACGGTATACTGTTTCTAAACATTCTGACACCCCGGCGCTGCTGGAGGCGGGGTTTAGATCGATGTAAACATGACGCGACGCTCACATGTAGCCTAGAAGTTTGACGAAAACGGGTTTATTTATTGTATACCTTTTAAATTCTCTTTGAAAGAAGGTCAACAACAGCAACAGTATGGTGTAATATTTATTTGAAATGCATGTATTTGGTACTTGCTACCTTATATCTTTACTCAGCTCAGTCAAAACAAACTCCCCAAAAAGTTCGCTTCGATGAGCCATTTCGAACTGCCAAAAACTCAAAATGAACTTAGTTGTGGCCTGATTTTGTTCGAAATTACATCCTTTAAGTTGGTTCTTCGATTTCGCTTGAAGCCCCGCCTTTTTAATTAAAGTAGCCAATGGTTGATCTGTAAAGTCAGTGCATTACCACATCTGCCGTTAGAAGTTCCGGTTGCTATAGAAACAGTCTGAGACGTGTGCCTAGGACTGCGCATGCACACTGACTGATCTCGCCTGAGAAATAAGCTCTTTATAATGCTATTCAAGCAAAAGAAACAGCATTTATTACAAAGTTGTCAGATTTAACTGTTGATTTTAAGTATGAAATTTAATCATAAGCTTAGCGAACAGTTTGTTCGAATTTGATGTTTCCCAATTCAAAGAGATAGGAGCTGCACTTGGATGCCCAAGAGGCATTTCAAAGATGTCCGCCAAGTTACATGACATGTCATAAAGTGCCCCTATTATGTCTTTTCAAATATGATCGTTCATGCAGTGTGTCATGTAGCTGTATGTGAACATAAACTATCTGCAGAGTTGTGACGCCGACAGTGCACGATTAATAAAGTTATTGTCTATCAAAAAAAAGCCGCCCACGTTCTACGTCGTGAACAACTTGCCCCGCCCACAAACAGTACAATTTCCACATGGATTACATCATGTCAAGAAGATGCTGTATCCTGTGAGATTAAATTTGTTTTATATGCCCTTCCAAAAGATGAATCTACAAAGAACGAGTGGTTAACACTTTTTTTTTTTTTTTACAACACCTCAGCAGTACAGTCTCTTGTTGTTCGCCTTTTTTACTGATTTTACTGATGCTTTTCCAATCTTGGAGAGTATAACGCAATATTCACCAAACGCTTGGTCTTAAAAGATGGATCAGTGCCCAGTTTATTTGGACCGGCTTGCTCCTCTGAACTTCT
>JAUCMU010000960.1:0-10089 GCA_032275025.1 Enteromius treurensis | reverse complement strand
TACATAGTTTACTTTACGTGTAAATAACTTTGTTACAGTAAAATAAATATCAAAGTGATTCACATCTGCATAAAATAAACAAAAAAACCTATGGGGTTATTGGTGCATGCAAAGGGTTAAAAATTCAAAGCACAACTTGAATGTAATTCCGCAGAATTTAAGGGGTTAAGGGGCGCGAACACAGACCTCCTGGTGGTTGACCACAGGCAAAGCAGCCACTCATGACCACCCCAACCTGTGAGGGACACGTCAACCATCCATATGACGCGGCGACACCTAGTCCCTCAAGACCAGGCCTGATTTAGGAACTAAAAGTTCCTCCATCTTACCAAGACTCGCACACTCCGTCGGGAGATCTTGATCATATGAGGGGAATTCTCCTTGAAGAAAACCCTCGTCTCTGATCACTGCAAGGTTTAGGGTAGAGCATGCCTAGCGAAATCACGCTAGAAGCTGCTGCCATCCAACCCATCAGCTTTTAAGAAAACTTGTAGTCAGTGAATGGTTCCCCACTCTTTTGACTATTGTGAAACCCGAGTCAACTCGAGCGAGAGATAATCACGCAACTGAATTCCAGATCACGCCCAGCACAAGTGGTTCTCTGACTGGAGAAAGCACGCATCTCTTGGCATTCTAGTCTTGGCCCCAAACGTTCAAGTGAGCGAGGACAGCATCTCGATGCCTGTAAGCCGGGCTCTGCGATTGGGCTAGGAACTAGCCAGCCTGCTGTGGTCAAAAATACGGAAACCCTGAAGCCGCAACGGAGCTAAGGCCGCATCTACCATTTTTGAAAGATGAACGGTGAGCGGTGAGCTCTTTCCTCAGAAAGCAAACCTCAATGAGTCTGTACGTGAAGCACACGTATCAACTCTTTGTGCAGATTTGCACCTTACTCAGCCGGTCTTCTTGCATATCTGACTCATCAGAAGAATGCAGCATAAGACCCACTACCAACACACCGTCAGTAACGACTTGGTGCAATGGCTGAGTCTTCAACATGTAGCCACACCAGGTGGTAGAGAGCTTGAAAGCGTCTACTTAACCCACTGTAATGCTACTGAAATTAGCTGAGCTTTTTTGAAACCCTGCTCCGCCTCGGCGGCAGCGTGGGACTTCACCACCATAAACACTGGTGAAGGCTACTTCCCTCAAGAAGAAACCTGTAGGGACAAGGGTCAGCAAGCTCTCTTCTCTTCCAGAGAGCAGCCACCACATGCTCCAAGCAAAACAAGTACTGTCCTATATGGGCTATACTCGCTATACAATGAGTTCGCTAATGACTCCTCGGACTGAGGAAAAGGCTGGCTGTCCACACTCACCACATCCACCTCCTCGGAGGAAGAAGAGTGAAGTGCAGTCCACTCTCTCTCGGGAGAAGCAGCCGGTATCAGCGGCGCTTCTTTCCCCAGAGAGATGCCTGTTCTTTCGAGCCCCATGAATGCAGACGCCGCTCCACCTCGGCAGCAGCGGGACCAGCACCACAGGGCTGCATACAATGCGGGCAGCTCCCTCGAGAGCAGCCGCATGCTCTTTTCCCAAACACACACACACAAACTGATGCGTGTCTTTGGGCGTGAGGAAAAGGCCACATGATGTAACACATTTCACGAAATTCTTTCCAGACATGTTCTTTTTAATTTTTAAACTAACAAGTGTCTGAATCGAAAAGCAGACTGACAGTCACATAGAGAGCGCTTGCTTAATGAATTAGGCTGGCGTGCACTGATTCTCACATGCTCTTATACTTCCTGGTCGGTGACGTCACCCGAGGGCACTTCGTTTGACGGTTTTTCATAGCAGTTTCAGAGCGTGGTCATGCTGGAGGCGTTCCCAAAGCGTTTTTGGACGCAGTTCGAGTTCCGGAAAAGAAGGAAACTTGCTCTTACGAATTGCCGTGAGACTGAGCTTGTATATCTATATAAGCAGTTCAATGCGTTAACAATTTATAGCAGATTATAAATATGTTTATTGGATTAAAATAATAATAATAAGTAAATAAATAAATTATTGTAATAAACATTTTCAGTAACCTTACATTACGTCTGTAGCTGTTTTGTGCTGTTTTTTAATGTTTATGTAAATTTAGTTTGTTCTTCTGTTTAGTAATGCTGCTTTTATATTTTTCTCTCTTACAGTTCTGTTTAAATCTGCTTGGGACAAAAGCTTAAATTACACAGGATTTGAAGGTGTCATGATAATCGTCCTCTTTGTGATTGTGATTCTGCTAAACCTCATCTATATTATGTTATGCAAGTATTTCTAGTACCAGTGGCATGTATGTGCATGTGAAAATACTTTATCATATTAATACAAAATATACAAATCGTAATATCTGTAGCAAATTAGCTCAAAAGGAAACTTGAACAGAATCAGTCAGTCAGCGTTTCACTGAACGAGCCGTATACAATCAGCACTGGATATTAAAATCTAAAATATAGTGAAAACACTATTAATAAGCACTGTAATATTGGCAGATTAAGACATTGTAAGCACAAAACACAAGAAAATGATCTTTTCAATTTAAATAAGAATTTATTGGATAAATCTACAACATATAATCTAATCTAAAACATAAACACACATGTTCACACATTCATACAAGTTGCAGGAAGATAGAAAGTGAAAAAAATAAATGAGTTTAAGTTGAATGTATATTAAATGCATCAGTTCAGCATTAATCTGGAGGTTTGTACTTGCTGCCTTTGTGTTGCGGGATTCCCATTGTTGTCATCATTGCAGAAAGGGGTTTCCAGAGGTTGCTGATTGGCTGCAGGACAGTAGTCAAGTCTTGGGAAGCCAGTGGTTGGGCATTGGCTAAAGAGGTGGAGTTGTGGCTGGTTGAAGTTTTGATGAGGGTGCAGTCAGAGTTGAACTCAGAGACACAGCTGGCAAAACATAACTTACACAAAACTTTCACAGAAAGACAAGAAACTAAAATAAAGAAATAGAAGTAGCAAGACTAGGTTTTCTTCTCATCGTGGCTTGGCAGCAGCAGGCATGCAGGCTGGAGCACGCTGGAACCTCCTGTCCTGTGATTAAGATTTCTGTAGCCTTGTGGCGCCAGGCTATCCTGGACAAATTTTATGTCCTGTTGTCTTGGAGCCTCTTTGTGGATTTCACCTTCTCATGTTTCAATGTTCTGATCGAATCTTACATTATCTGATTCACCCTGAAATCCTACATATCTAGTCTTATTAGATCAGTGGCCAGATCTAGAAAAGCTGATTTACACAGTTTTGTGTAAATTACAGAGAGAATTACAGAGATTGATTTAGTTATGATTAGTCTTACATTTTAATGAATATACAGTAAATTATTAAATTGATGCCCCAAAGCATCATGCCACTCATAGCTGTTTTTTTCTTTTGCAGTGTTGGTGAGATTCATCTGGAAATTAAGCCAACAGATTATTACTATGTTTAGGGTTCTGGCTAGAATAAGCTTTGATATTTTGCCTTCATTACAATTCCTCCTCCTTTTCTTTGCCTTTGGATCTGCCAGATCTGGTAAGTTTACCTTCATGTTACAACTATTTATTCTTATTTATAAGTAATGGTGAAAGAAAACATTATTCCAAATAGTGTTAAAATCAGAGTTCATGTTTTAGTAAAAAAAAAAAAAAGAAGTATCTGTATTATTATTATTTATTTATTTATTTTTTTCTCAGGATTCATAACTGTTGCTGTTTTACCAGTTTATCTCACACTAACAAGATATGACTGGGATCTTACATGTGGGAAACAGATGCACTGTAAGTGTTTGAACTTTGATCACTGATATTTACATTTACATTTATCAGACGCTTTTATCCAAAGCGACTTACAGGTGAGCAGTTGGGGGAACGGTGCCTTGCTCAAGGGTCTCACCTCAGTCATGGTATTGGAGGTGGAGAGAGCGCTGATTATTCACTAACCCCACCCACAATCCCTGCCTGACCTGGGACTCGAACTCACAACCTTTGGGTTACAAGTCCAACTCCCTATCCATTAGGCCACGACTGCCCTGATATAAACACATACACAAAATTAATATGTGACCAAGATATAACTTGTTAATGTGTCTGTTTCTTTCTGCATACATCACTTATTTTGAATGATTTTGGCTATAGAGCTAAATGAGAGTCAGACTAAAATGTGTACAATTGTTTAAGACATATGTAAGATGTACAGTATACATATTACAGTATACATACTATGTTTTTGTAGGTTCACGGTTGTTCATGAGATCAGTCTGGTTAATTCTCATGTTACTGGTCAATGCCATTATGGTTTATTTCTACATCATAGCACTGGGAACTGAAAAAGGTACTATAATGGTAATACTAGAAGTAATAATATGCTGTAAGTTACTATAGATGGTTTACTAAAGAAGATTTTTTTGTCAATTAATTAACAGATACATTAAAATAAATATTACTCCAATTGTAAGTTGCTTTTAATAATAGTGCCTGCAAACTGTTGAAATGTAAATGCACTCAGATGTGATATATTTTTTGATGTTCAGATCGTATTGGATGGGCCTGTATGATTGCCTTTCTGCAGTTACTCTGGGCATTAATAAACTTCACATGCTCATTTAAATGGGGTACAGTAATCATCGCCTCTGACCATCTTCATAATTGTGTCACACTGACTCTTCAAAACTTGTTTAAATTATAAGTTTTTTTTATGCAGTTCTATTGTGGAGAAAAAAATGCATTAATTGATTTTTTTACAACTATAAATCTTGATATTAAACTGCATTTGATCTTACAGATCTTCACCGGTATGTTCCTGTGTATGTGTTTGGATCAGTTGGAGTTGTTTTCCTGAACTCAGTTAAACTGATGACTGAACTGATACTGAAAACAGGTGAGTGAACACTTAAACATCATACAGTGCTTGATTGTATTAAGCAATTTACATTTACATTTACAAGTGTATTGTTAAGAAATATTAAAATATATCAGCTAATATTTTACTGTACGGGATAGAGTAAATCAAATTTCATTATTTCTACCAATATTGCAGTAAAGCCTATATGCTATAATTTGGAGGTAATATTTAAGAAAAGTGTGTATTTTAAAGAAAATACTCTGTGATCCTCAGTGAATGGTGATGGAGCAGTTGGTGATCTGAGAGTTGTGGTCTTTTCCTCTGAAATTCTCTTTATTGTATTTCTGATGATTTCACTCGTTTTTGAGCCTTGTGAGTACAAACTGAACTTTAGTTAGTTGCCTTTGAAGGTCTAGGTCAATTAATAATGTATTATTATTATTATTATTATTATTTTGTCTTAGTTAATTCCATGAATCAGCCCATGTACCATCTGATGTGTTTTGTCCTCTAAATAACTTCCTCCACTTTCTATCTTTGAACACACAGGGATTCAGACATGTCTGCATTCATGTCAGGTTAGTGTCAATACATAAATATGTTACATTATTTAATGTAAATCATATTTATAAAACTGCAATATCAGGAGGTATTTCACTTTAAATTGCTGGTGCACACAGTTAATTTATCGCCCCATTTCTCTGGCTGATATAACAGAAGTATTTTTTTTTTTACTGACAAACATCATTGTGAGCACAAGAAGTATTCATCAACTGTAATAAACTGCTACCTCAAAACAAAATCTGTAATAATAGAGGGACTGTGAATGCATGATTGTGAAATATCTAAATTCTTTACTGTAAATACAAAAAACAATAAGGTCTTTTGAATCTGTATGGGGACGTCTTTCACCCTCATGTCAAATGACTGATCACATCTTTTTTTCCCCCTCTCTCTGAATGCAGAATGCAGCAGGATCTAATGAATCTCCTGCCAATGGATCCAAGCAGAAGCAGAACGCATTAGTATCACATGGAATGAAACCTCTCCTAAACACTGAAGATCATGGGGCTGACAGGACAGAAGACAATCTACTGGATTCAGTGGAATCACAAACATAATCGGCCACAAGAGAAAAATACTCAAACTCAGTGAGAAATCAGTGTTATTCACTGTGATCCAGATGATTTTGTGCTGCCAGCTCTTTTTAAATGTTATTTTATAAATAACATGAATCATATGACAGGTTTTTATCTATGATCCTTTTAAATTGTGGTAACATTTCTGCTGATTGAAAGGACCATAAATGATGTGCACAGATGTGGTTTCTTCAGTATTTTGGTGGGTCAGAAAGCATTATCCATGGCTCAAGCCTCAATTGTTATGTATTAATATTTCTACAATAATTAGCTATACAGTTTTGAAAGCAAAACAGTGTCTGTGTGTGTGTGTGTGTGTATATGTATGTATTAAATTCATGAATTGATTTTTTTTTCTGTTGAACTGGTTTATCTTGACTATTGTTCTTAAAAACAGGTTTAAACATGCTGTCATCATGCACCATATCGTTCTCTAATCCTAAAATGGGATAATCCAAAGAGAAAATAATGTTCAGAAATGATGGACTTACATTTGTATTTGCAGCTGTAATTTCAGTTGTATCTGATGGTATGTTGTTTTTCTCTTTAAGCTGATAAGGTGCGTTGAGCATGGTGGAAGAAATAAGTCACGGGAGAAGAGTAAATTGTGTTATTTTTCCTTTATTTGTTCAAAAAAGTGAGGTTGCTCCACTGATGTCACAGGGACTGTGTTCTACTACGTTTCTGGATCTGTGATCATTTCAGTTGTGTTGGTGTCTACCGAGGGTCTGATGGCTCTTTGGTATCATTAAAAATATCTTAATTTGTGTTCCAAAGATAAACAAAGGTCTTATGGGTTTTAAACGACACGAGGGTGATTCAAGAGTTCGCGCTCCCTCAATCAATCGTAAAAATGTTAGCAGATTTGGCGTGCTGTCCGGGGGGCGGGCCGGGTGGACGGCGGACTCCGAGCCCTAGTGATTTTAACCCTAGTGAGGGCAGAGCTTGGCGCTCTGCATGCCCTCCAGTAAGGAAAGCGCGAGAACTGGCGGAGGAGGGATGCAAAAGAAAGACGAGATGCGGAAAGGGAGGAGATGGGTCTATTTATAGTGGGAAGGATGGATCTGATAGGCTGGCGAGATAAGGAGATGAATGGACAAAGCGATTTCATGCGCGCTTCTCTCGAAACTCGTTTGGAGAAGCGTCACTTAATGACAATTAATGACAAAATTTTCATTTTTGGGTGAACCAACCCTTTGAAGGTTACTTGTTTTTCTTAAATATTGTTTAATTCATTGATTAATTTAATTAATTTTCTGAACGTAGAATGCAGAAGGATTTGAAGAAACTTCTGCCAGTAGATCGAACCTGAACCAGAAAATAGGAATCATATGAAATGAATCCTCTAGTAAAGACCAAAGATTGGGAGGCTGCTATGAGTGATGCGACAGAAACCATTTCATGGTATCACAAATATTATCAACAATGTGTGTGTGTGTGTGTGTGTATGAATGTCTAGTTGCATGTGTGTGTGTGTGTGAGAGAGAGAGAGAGAGAGAGAGAGAGTGAGCATCACTGCATTAAATTAAATGTATTTGTATTTATTGATTTGTTCATAAACAAACACCCTTTTTTTAAAAGTTAAAAATTAATTTTAAACACAAATGGGTTTTATGAATGTGTTTAATGTACATTATTTAATGTAAATTATTTATTATTTTTATGTATACATCCTTCTGTATTTTCTTCAGGTCTCAAATGAATAAGTCTGATTTTACTCAGGCCAATACCCATTTATTATGAGCACCTCTCGAACTAGGGACATTTCTGCTCAACATGGCTGAGTCTGTGAAAAATAAATACACTTATTTTTTTTATTTATTTTTTTATGAAATGTAGTTTTATGTCAAAACTGAAAAGTAATATTTACATTTTGATTAATCCAATAAAGTCCTCAACAAAATAATAATAATAATAAAAAAAAAATAAGTTTAAGTAATAATAAACGGGATAAGTAATAATAAAACAAATAAAAACATTCAGTTTCACAGAATGAATTGTAAGGTTTTGAGGGATAACTAATTTATGATGAGTACTAAAATAATGGATTGTAAGAAAGCAATAGTGGAGTGCTCGTGAGCTTCACTAGAGGGCACTCTATTCCAGACTCTTGCCAAAGAACAGAATCCAGAGGTCTAGTCGAAGGTTTAATGAATGATCAGTCTTTTACTTGTGCTTTTAATTTTGTCAGAATTCTGTTTTAATTTTGATCTAGCTCCACGTTCAATCTGACTCTAATTTTAAGTGATCGTTAAGTTTAGGCAATATTCTTAATCACAAATTTAGATGATTATTCTGGCAATCCCATACTTTCAGTTATCCGTTCGCTGGGGACCTAAGAACCTCTTACGATCACAAATTCACCATTCTGATGTTAGTCATAGGTAGACTAACCCCTGTTCGGCCTGCCGCCTACTGCAAAATCGTTTAATTGGTCTTTTACCGTACAGCTTGCTAATACCAGTGATGGACAGACATCAGACGGTCTCAGATGACGTGCCATCTACTCCTATAATCATGAGTTTTCAGTTAGACCTATCCTGGCCATAAATCTGTGGTAACAAAAGCCTCCTCACAGTCTATTAATCTTGATGTTTTCAGGAGAGTTCAGAATTGATCAAATATAACATTTTATTGCCAGTCATGTACATATATATATTATGCCAAATACATAAACAGTTCAAATATATCAAATCATATCAAAGCAAAACATCAGATTCTCAAAGATTAATCTATACTATAAAAACAATTACCATGATTTAATGGTAAAAAAGGTAAAAATGCTGTGGTAAAAGTGTGGATTGATTGACATATCAAGTCCATTGAGTTGATCAAGTATTAGTTGTCCCATTCTGCAGAAGCATCTTTGTTCAGTGTCTTCCTTCCCAGGATATTTATCTGATCCGCTGAAAAACCTTCAGTCACCTTCAGGTAGAAGGTGTGATTTATCAGTCTCCAAGGAATCATTTCAAATGCTAGAAAGAATAATTTTTAATCTAAACAACTTCTGAATGACCATTCAATAACTGCAGTTAGCATGTTATTTAATTATTTGCAACATAATTGGCATCCCAAACTATTAAAGGGGACATGACACAAAGGCACTGAAATCAATAAAATAAGTTCAAGAGATCATTATTTGTTTTGAAATGAAGTCACACTTAGAGATTTCCATTCCTCTAGTAAACCCTTGTGACACAGAGAATTTGTTTCAAGACAAAATTTATAGGAACTTCAAGACTTCGGGAAGTTGGTAAAACCACACAGCGTTGATGCCTAAATGGTAAATAATAACACATAACTAAGCAAATAGTAAATAACCAATAAATTGTTATATATATGAATTTAAATGATGAAAGCACGAAGATCCAGACTTATAGGTGTAATGTTTACTGACTACTAAATGGTAAGATCCTTAGAGGGGAAATACTATCAAAGCATGGAAAGACAGTTTCTGTGAAGGTGGTTGTGAATGTGTGTAGATGTGTGTTAGTTACAGCATCAGAGAATGACACTGTTCCTCCGTCATAGTCCAGATACACTCTCACACACTCTAGCTTCTGATTAATATGAAAACCTGACCGTTTATACAGTTCGTGCTGATCATACTGCACATTCCAGACATCATTGTTATAAAAATCACACCCCTTTCTTTTTTTTTATGCTGTACTTACCCCAAGACTCCAGCATAAACTCTCTTTTACCTCCACATCCCAGCTGTGTGTTCCCGCGTTAAAACCCTCTGAACCCAGAACACAGTAATAATAATCAAATCTCTCTGGATCATCAGGAACTGGTTGTTTGTCAGTCCATCTCAGACTGGTCAGATCATCAGACAGGAGGAGCTGTGGATAAGCCGTGTTGCTGATGAGACACAATCAACAAGTGCTTTTATTTTGATATTCTTAAAATGGTTGAGAGTGAACCAAACACAGATTGTTATGAATTATGAACATTGGTTCTATTGATCAAACTATCTGATAACATTGTTCCTGTAAATATACTGTAAAGGGGTCACAAGATGCTAATTTAAAGGGTCACAACACCCCCCTGTTTCATAGGTGCTTTTTCACACCTCTGGTTTGAAAAACTTTCTGAAAAGGGGCGTTGTTCACTGGGGGTAAGGGGTGGGGGTA
>JAUCMU010000959.1:0-10091 GCA_032275025.1 Enteromius treurensis | reverse complement strand
TATTACAGCTGTAGATACTATGTACTGGTGTGTACTTACACTGTGGTTACATACTACATACACATCTAGTTACTATGAAAGTACACAGGTACTATAGGGACACTTAATATAAAGTGGGACCTATTATGATTATTATTTTATTTTATTTATTTATTTTAAACTCTACCTGGTTTATGTGTAACAGATTTTGGACTGTTCATGACAGATTACAAACTTCTCTTGGCCTACCTTAACAGTAATTTGCTGCCACTTGGCATTTTTTTGCCTCTGATTTGTACACTGTTAAAACTGTGAAAATGCTACGGTTAAAATCTCTTAAATTATTAATGGTAAATTCCTATTAAACACTGTAAACTGACATTCCCAGAATTCCCCAAAATTCATTTTAAATTGTGTTTGAATTTGATGTTTCTTCTTTGAAAAAAACATGTTTCCTCTTAAGTTATCTTTATTAGGCTTGTATGTTACATGTAATGTTGTTAAATTAATGTTTATTGCACATTTTAGTTTAATAATTTTAGTTTAGTGTTTGTGTGAATAACAATGAGCACGTTCTATATATATTACTACTTAAAAGCTACTTGTGAAAATAAGACACCTGGTGAATGTAGGATGGGTCACATGCCAACCGTAAAAAAATAAATAAATAAGTGCTTTCTGAGTAGTTGTCTCCATGTCCAGTTACAAGGATCTTGTATGTATGTGTGTCCAATCAAACCTTCTAAAGGAGATCATCACTGTACATTTACCACATTTAAATGTGAAGACTTCAGACCATTCAGTATCTCAAATACAGCAATAAGTATGTGCCTGTCATGGTAATTACACTAAAGCATCCTTTTCTGGGGTTAAGAGTTCACCATCTCATTTCGGTCCCTGGAACGTGATTCTGAGTGATGGCAGTAGGCTGGACCATGAGCCAAGCATCTTAAAGAGAAGCTCAATCCTTCCATCCAGTAAATGGGCAAAAGTCTCAGCCAAAACAGCTGCTGTTGGATGCCTCATTTGGAGGTTAAATAATTGGCTCCAGGTGTTCAACCTCTATGTGAAATCCAAATCTTTTAACAGTCCACATTATTCATGAGAATTACACTTCAAAAACCACACTTACATCTTATCTCGGGGTCAGGGAAATAAAAAAAAATGAGGTGTCACTGTAAAGACAACAGTCTTATCGTGTCAAACAAAGTGTGAGTGAGAATAAGACATGTACTATGTGTTTTCCACTGCTAATTTGAAACCATACATATTCATCATTTATATTGGTTAAAGCTGTGCTTTTCTTTGAGTTATGTACTGCACAAAACATAGCTAATTAATATTAACGGTATGTGAAGGAGCTATTTAAATATAAATAATAAGAATCAGTGAATCAATTTAAAAATGTTTTTTAACTGTTTTAACAAATCAATACACATTTCCCAAATCTACCTAAAAGGAAAAAAACAACAACAACTGTGTTTGGGTATTGTCTCAGCTCACTTGGCTGCAAATCTGTGTTCGCAATAGCATTTCTGTTTTGTCACGCTATGCAGCTACTTGTTGAATAGCATAGCTTGTTACTGGAAAATGTACACTTTGCTACTGTCATGCTACTGAGAAAACACAACTGTTTTGATGGTCTCCCAGCTGGGGCAAGCTGCTGTTTAGTTAGTCAACCAGCTGGACTTGACAGTCGCTAAAAACCCTTCTAAAACCAGCCATACCATCTAACTAGCTTAGCGTCCCTACATTTAGTAAGTTGCATTATTCATGAAACACATCCTCTAAAACAATAATGCAAAGTAAGAACTTGAACTCTTTGTGCCACGCAAGTGCATGCCAGTATTAACGTTTGTTGCACTGCGGCGTGTGTAGAGGTTTTGGGGTTTTAAAGTGTGAGGGTCTCTCTGCATGTGAAGACAGGTAAAGCATTTTCTAGGGCTCAGGGTATAAAGGGGATTGGACAGGTTAATGAGGAAAGTTAAAAAAAAAAAGGTCCAACCTTAAAGATGGGATCATCAGCAAGTGCACAAAAGGACAGATAATTCACAAAGAGCACAGAGAGGTAGGAAGTTCAACAGTTCAGTCCTCTTAGCTTGGCATGCCACCTTCATTTTGAACTCCCAGCTTCTTCACATGGGCCCCATTTACCTCGTTTTAATCAGCCTAAGTGTGGAATCATCTGTAGGGAATACTTAATGAGCTACTTCAAAAGAGCTGTCTTCCTCACATCTTACTTAGTGAATAACTCAAGCAGATCAGTGCAGAGAGGGCCATCCGTACGGACAGTCGCTAACAGCACGGAACATGAGACAATGTTGGTTATCAAAGCCGGGGGACGAGTGTGAAATCAATTCGCTCACCTGTGACCTCCTTCTCCTGAGGGCTATTGTCACTCCTGGGGCAAGCGAGAGTGGCTGCTTTGCAGGGTAAAACCCTTTTAATGGCACAAAATAATGAGATCGCAGTAAATCTTTCTGTGTTACGTCGCTCTCCCTTCTCCGCTGTGTCGTTTTCCTGACAAGCTGATCGAATCACAGCCTTTTTTCCCCCCTCACTCCCTCCTCCTCGCCCTGGAGATGTTTGCCCAAGATTTGTTTCATGCATATATTTGACTCACCACAGAGGGAGATAAATACATCATTTAGCTATGAAAATATAACTGAGGAATCTCGCAAATACTTCCCCAGGCACTGGAGGAGGCATTGCCACGTCTTGGGGCCGACTCACTCTGGTTTGTCGGTCAGGGTCTGGACCTCCTCCAAGGCAGCCATGGGTAATGTCCTGCTTCATGCCCAGACGTCGTTGCTGCGCCTGCCCGAGCGCTACATATCCCTTGGTTAAGGGTGGTTATGGCTGATCAATTTCAATTACAGTGAATATAAATATGAGGGATCAGAGTGACCTGCTTAAATCATTCAAGAAAGCACAAAAATGACCCTACAGCAGACTCTCCTGCCAGGTCTCTGTGACCCGACTTGCCTCGTGCTGTGAACTTTGGAGCTGTCTGCACTTATCAAGAGGACATGTGTGAGAGCAAAAGCATAACTCTGCGTTATGACATTCTTCGAACTACCCTTATGGTTTGGGATGGATTACAGAATCGAAAAGCCATAATATTAACAATCCCAGCTCTCTGGACGGATGGAGCAATAGGCAGAGAGACAAAAATAAAACTATTTCAAGTGCTCTGGTATGAGGTTGGAAGGCCAGTTGGATTGTGCATCATATTGGTCATACTAAAGACAGCAGCTGCAAAATTACAGTAGCATGCTCTCACCACAACTGACTGCATTATAGAGAAACAATTAATCAGAGGTTAACCCGACAAACCTCACAGAGGATCTTTAATTTGTTGTACCTAAACTCCCCTGAAAAAAGACCAAGCACAGCAAAGCTCATTCTAAAAGTAAGTATGTTTACAGCTCTAACTGTGCCAAGGAATTTCTAGAGATTTTCAGGATTGTGTGTACGTAAATAATCTTTCTGCATTTCCAATTTTAAATAGGAATGTGAAGATTTAGGTTGGTGCTGGAAAAACACACACACACCCATCTTGGCCTTATACACTATGTTGTTTACATCCTTACTGAAAACAAACACAGCTTCAACCAGCCTAAGATAGTTTGCTAGTCTCCCACCTTGTCCTGTTGATTGGTTTATGGGATGTTTTGGCCGCTTTCATCTGGTCAGGTTGGGAGACCAGTTTAAGCCAGCTTGAACACCGATGGACTTGCTGTTACAAGACCTTTGTCAGATTTCATGTCATGTAAACTCAGTTTATTTTGGTTGTTTGAAGTCTTTATTTAGCAACTTGATAGTGACCTGTGAGTGACCTCTTCCTACATAGTGAATGGACGGGTAAAAACTGACAGGTTTAGTACTTTCAAGGGCTCAGGCTAATAAGTAAAAAGTCCAACCTCAAAAACTGGATCATCAGCAAGCGCACAGAGGGGAAGAGAACACTGCATTTTGAATGTTGGCAAAAACAATACTTTTTCATTTGTAGCCTGCAGCTATTCTACAGTATTGTGGTGGTCGATGATATTTGTCCTACCTTTGCTCCATTGTGATTGGAAAGATTAAAAGTGGCATTGATGAACACGCAGTGCAAAGTAAATGTTTAATTAAGCAATGAAAAATAAAATACTACAGTAGCCTTAAGAAAAAAACACTTTGGTGGATATAGGACATAGGCAGTAATGCACTATTTACTAATGTGTTACTGTAATTTAATTACTTTTTTAGTAACATAGTATTTTAATGCGTTTATAATTTACAAAACAGTAATTATAGTATAGTAACTAAGCCGAGTTTGCTATGCTTTACTGTTGCGTTACTTTGCTGACCGAATGTAGTGTTTTATAATCTAATTTGTAAAAAGGGTGTAGCACCCGTACTGTTGAGACCTCTCCTGCGAGACCCGACGCAACAGAGAGCCATGTGGGACGACATGACCGAGTGTGGGTAGGCACGCATGTGTGTTGTGTGTAGACGTTCATTCGTGCGGGATGCGGGAGACTAAAATGATTTACAGGACACCCGTAAAATAGAAATATCCAAGCCTAAATTATCTTTGGCACAAAAAAGAAATATAAACACCTATGTATAACACCTGTTTGCAGAGTTAAACAAAAGAGTGCTGAAATGTATGTGCTCACGAATCCTCTCATTATGACACACAAATTACAGACATTATCAAAGATTCATTATGCAAATATTTACTGTGTTTTATAACAGAGATTGCGATAACCTGCACTGTCTTTTAGACATTATAAATGCAGCTCCTTTGTTAAACTGTGCATGCAGCACCACTTTAGTTAAAAATAACAGTGTTTTGTGAATGTTCATACGGAAGTTTTAAGCGGCCATGTATTATAATTCTTTTCCCATCTTGTTTTCTCATGATCACGATTTAATTTTCTCGTGATCTCGACATAACAAGAGTTGTTTTCTCGTGATCATGTCTTAATTTTCTCGTGATCTCGACATAACAAGAGTTGTTTTCTCGTTATCACGACCTAATTTTCTTTGCGTGAACACCTGTTTAAGAACACCAGGCAGCATTATCTGCACGCTGCTGAAATTATAGAAATATACTAGGGGCCCACAACTAGTAAAATTGGAACGCATACTTTTGAGAATCCAACGTTAACTGATCTTAATAAATGCTTATTGTCACTCATGTAAATACGACAGTTCCTGTTCAACGTGATATGTTTTTGGCACCTTGCGCAAGGGTCCCTGAGTAGATTGGTGAAAGCACCTCCTAGTGGTCAAAAACCACAAACATAAGATTGATTTTATTTACAGTAATTTTTACCTGTCGCTTTATGTTCTTTCTAAAGTCTGTGGTTTCTGCAATGCAAAACTATCACCAGTTTAGGTGGGTTGATAGGTATATATTCAACATACAGAGTTTTGTAAAACAAAACAAAAAATGACAAGCAATTAATAGAGGTGTGTTTCAAGAAGCAAATAATACCAAAAAGTGGGGGCGTTTTGTTTTTTTTCTTTTTTGTTTGTTTGTTTTTTGTAAATCTAGACGAATGATGAAACTGACTTCTCCGAAACCTCCAAACAAGCAAGCCTCCCTGGTGTCAAATAAAGGATTAGGAGGGAATTTTCTTTTTTTTCCTCCCCCGTCACAATTCACAATTTTCAAGTATGACATCACCTCCTTTCTCAGGGCTTTCTTTCACTTCTAGTGGGGGACACACTGAACAGCAGATAGAGTGTCCACTCAACATAAACTCGGGACTGGAACTAAAAAATGTCAGCTCAAATGTTCCTTCTAGTTGTGGCTTGGTGATTTGCCGTTGCAACAACAGGTTGTAAATCTGTGGCATTACTGCATTTTTCCCCAATCCTATTGAAACTGAAACCTTTAAGTGAGCCACAGTACATGGGCTCATACCTTGACTTGGCAACAGCACCAATGATCTAGCGACATTTTCTTTTACTGCATGCTTTTCTTCCCACCTTTTTAGATTTTTAGTTTTTTTTCTTTTGGCCATAATCACTGAGGACATGATTACTGTGAAGCTCTATATTTGAGATTTATGATGCATAGTGTGGCATTATGTTTCAGCTCAGCTTTATGCAGTGTACAAGATGGGCCATAACCCGTCTTTTTTGGATTTTGGATAACAATGGCACAAAAATGTAAGCGCTCCAGGTTTTACTGTGTAGATCTGTAGTATCTGTTGTCAGCTGAAACAGATCACTGACCGTTAATTTGTAATTAAAATCTCATTCCCCTTCATATGTAATTGAAAATCAGCAGCCGGATACTAAACAAATGCAGGTACAAGGGTTATGCAGTGGTGCTGTAATGCAAATGTAAACTTAACCAATAATTAGTGCACAAAAGGCTTTCATCTTAAAGGTACGGTCACGCACATAAAAGCTTACCTTAGACTCCTGGGCAACAGGATATGATGACATGCTCACAGGCTTCTGTTTTTAACAGAGAAATACAAATAACAACTGATAATAATCTCAAAAATAAACAAACTATTCCCACTACAATGGATATATCAAGATCTGACATAAAAATTATAATACAAAAAAAGTTCCAGTAGTGCAGGAGTCATCATTGTTTAGCTTAGTTTGAATGTATGCAATTAAATGCACTGAAGTTAAACCATAGCATATCAAACACTTAAATGTAATGTAAATATTATTCCTTACTGCATGACCCCTTTAAAATGTTAAATGCAATAATAAATCTGGATTGATCAGTTGAATTAGCGCAGCAAGCATTAAATGATGAAGCATTTGGGTATTAATGCAGTTTAACGAATATATCATGGGACTAATTAACACTCGGTTTCAGCACAGGAAACTGTTGCCGGTGGTTGACAATGACACTTTCCTGATTATCGTCATCAGTGCAGTCAACCGGGGTGAATTACATTACAGCTTCATAAAGGAATTACACTACCGCTGCATTTCCAGCTTTCCTTTGAATTAACGTTTAGCCTGACTCACAACCAGTTATGTAATCATGAGACAATTACAGGTATAAACAAGACTTTTCCGTTTCACTGAAGATATGAGGTCATGTCAGAGTGTGAGAGAAATTAAATATAATCAGCTCATTATCTCAACAAATTAGGAGCTTTTAAAGGTGTAAAACCCATCTGCTGTGGTTTCTAGCCAAGCCTGACTTATTTCATAACTGCTTTTACAGTATGTAGCTCCTTACAGCAATTTGAATTAAACAGGTCAGATTAGTTTTGCTTAGGAGGAAAAACACCTTATCTTTGCTCTAAATCCATTCAGGGTACTTCCAGTATTAGAATTAAAAGGGTAAAAAAAAAATCAGAAAGAAAGAAAGAAAATCCAGTCCTCAACTAAAGGCTTAGAATAATCTTTCTGATGTTTTTATTCTCACTTCTGTCAGGCCTCCAGTTCAGTGCAAGAGCTCTTTTTTCACTGCACAATAGACCGCAACAGTCAACGGTCTCTTTATAAGCGGCCTTGGTTCCTGAAGTATTTTCCCCATTCAAAGCCATTTGTATAAACTCATTAGTAAATGAACTAGCCCAGCTAATTTGAAGATAAAAACGTACAAATAATATAATAAATAACTTAAATAATGTTGGAGCTAATGTTACAATCTTGAAATAACGCTTTAAAATGGAGAAAATAATCAGGAATTTTACTTCACTTTCCATTGAGCCCTGTTGTGTCTTTTGAAGAAATTCTTAAGTAAATAGCCAAACTAGCTCGAAGATGGTTTGAATAACAATAAAATAAATGGCACATGTTGATTGCGTTCTCAAATTGTTAATTGCAAATCACAAGGCATTGCATGTAATGTAAAATAATAAACGAAAGTCATTAACTAAAATAGGCTTTAGTTCAGTACGCAGTATAAAACCGAACGATTCAGACTAATACTTTACTTATTATCACTAAAATAGTTTTGTGGTTCCTCCCCTATAGCAGATAAAATCTCACTCCAAACATTTGCTAAAACTTGAGAGCCGTAATGTTTTAAGTGCTTAGCTCAACAAGGCAGCCCAAACGACGGGACAGTCAACATGCTGTCTGCCCCTTCCACCCCCAAACAGACAAAAACTAGAAACACGCACATTACAAACCATCCCCGCGGCATTCAGGCATTTTTTTTTTTGCTGTATCGAAAACGTACCGAACCGTGACACCACTGTGTCGTATCGAAACCGAACCGTGATTTTTGTGAAGCGTTACACCCCTAATATATACATCATAGAATAGAAGAAATTCTTCTCTCTTTCTCTCTCTCTTTGTAATCTTTGTAATAAAAATCTAAATCTTTGAGCTCACAGTTAGTGTATCTTGCAAGGTTTATATAATAACATTTTCTCTAAGGAAAAAATAACCAGGACTTTCACTTTCCCTACTTTTGCGCTCCATTGTGTCTTTTGGAGATCCCTAAAATTCTTTCTTACTCATCTTTCTCTGAAAGCCAATTCTAATTCTAATCCAACATAATACATTTCTTCTGTATAAGAGAGGCAACAGAAACACGAATACACTGTACAAAGGCATGCTGTGTAAGAAGAATGCATATAGTATGCTCCATAGATGTAACTCTGTTCCTGGAATGAGGGGAAATGGAGAACTTTGATTGTATTCCAAGCCCTGCAGGTACAGCAGCTTTTTCTTTGCAAGTACAAAAAGAGGTTTGAAGTAATCTTAGAACTACCCTTTAGCCACCTACCCTTCAGATTAAAAAATAAATAAATGCCATCTCACCTCTGTAACTAATCCGGTTGCAAACTTCAAATGACCCTTTGCAAAGATCAAGCAATCTATGCATAACTCACACCCTGAACTGAATATCTGATTTGGGGATCATGTTTGGTTGGCTGTGAATGACAAGGCCTTCCAAAACCTATGATAGGGGTAAAATAGGCCAAATGCAAAACCAGTCCTTGATGCATGAATGCTATGATCAGTTTTTAATGCCCTATTTCCAGTGATAAATGGGACGACGTCTTGCATGCAAAGCGTAATGTAATAAAGGAGTAGAAGAAGCAACTGAACTTTTGTGTGTGGAAAGGGTGCATGTGAAAGGCCATGGAAGATGCTTAGCCGATAAGGAAATGTGAAGTGAAAGATTGGCACCGGCCCTGGAGACATATTTACATAGATCAGGACAGAATGTGTCTCGGCCATGCTCACTGGACGAGATAGAAGCAGGCGGATTACGTCACAGCTGTCTGACTAACAGTGCGGTTACGGTTAGGCTCTTGCGTGAAATATGAGTCAGGGAATTTAGGAAGGAGATAATCTCCAAGGCTCAGTGTTTGTGTTATTAAAAGCCCTCATGTAAGGCAGCCCGCTTATGGCCAGTGAACAGTGATGTATGTAATGTTTTCAGTGGTCAAACACTTTCTCCTGTGCTAGTTTAATATGCAGAGACAGCTTTAAGTAAACCATTTGTGAGCTGATTTCGTTGAAAAATGTAAACACTGTGGCTCCGGTGTTCCCAAACATCTCTTGTTTTGTTCAAGTGGCCCATCGCAGCAAGTTTGACTCCACCTATGGCACAAGTTTGGCACAAGACGGGACTTCCTGTTTGTCTGAGCAATGGCTGACTGCAAAAAGGATAGTCATTACTACATTAGGATAGTAAAACTGTTGTTACTTTATCACTCGGTAATTGTCCATGTTGTTTATAACTTTTAATAGTGTTTGTCTGCATTTTTAAAGCACATTCTAAACAAGTTAACTCATGACTTGCATTAGTACCTTACTGCTTATTTGAATACAACTTTAAATGAATAACTCCAGGTCACAGCTGCAACTTCATTAAGGTATATTTATGGGTTAGATAAGATAACATAACTGTTTGTATTAAAAAATTAAATTAAATTAAACCATAAAAAAAAACAATTAAACGGATATGACAGCGTTTTAGTGCCACCAAAAAAAAAAAAAAAGTAAAACTACGAGATTAAAGTCGTTATATTACGAGATTAAAGTTAAAATACTACAAGAATAAAAGTTAAAATTGTACCAGATTAAAGTCGAAATATTTCAAGAGTTCACGCTTCCTCGTAGTAAATGAATAAGCGAATTTGGCGTGCTGTCTGGGGAGCGAGCCGGAAGAA
>JAUCMU010000958.1:0-10092 GCA_032275025.1 Enteromius treurensis | reverse complement strand
CTTTATTAATCGTGCACTGTCAGTGTCACAACTTTGCAGATAGTTTATGTTCACATACAGCTACATGACACACTGCATGAACAATCATGTTTGAAAAGGCATAATAGGGGCATTTTAAAAAAAACTCACATCATGTGTAATTTTTGGGTGCACTATTTAAATGTTAATTTCCTTTCTCTGACTTTTATGTAATTTTTTGTAATTTTATGTAATGTATTGGCATCCACAAGTACAAAAATTGCATGCAGATTGCACCAAAGACATAATAAACTATTCTTTCATTTCATTCTGCAAGAACCATAGCGGTCACCTTGAAATTTGCAGGGCAAGTGCATTTGTGTGTGTGTGTGTGTATGCAAGTAAGTAAACACACACTGATGGAAACAAATAAGCAAATAAAAGCAGGTTGAACAGACATATGGGCTTGCTGCTTAACATTAATGAGCAGCTGCAGTTGGACAGCACAGAGCCATTTATCACACCCACGAACACAACACTACAATGGACAACACAACAAATAAAATCAATACGCTACATGCAAACAAACCACAATCACACACAGTTTATAGTAATTAGCATAACACCCCTTTCAACCAAACCGCTCACAGAGGTCAGTGAACATGCGTCTCATTAGATAAGAAAATTAAACAAAAGAATGGCAGTAAAGAGGGATTGAATGATAGACGCACAGTGTCTGTATGTGTGTAAAGACCTGAAGCCCCTTCACTTTTCCATCACCTTCTCTGAGTCATTCTAAAAACAATACCAATTGTGTCCACAATCTGATGAAAAGCACTAAAAATCCGATATTAAGTATTCTAAAATGAATTATATTGAATTATAAGCGCAGTCTATATATGAAAATATTATTTTATGTGATGAGGATGTGGTTTATTTTTTTATAAATATTAATAAGAGGTACAGTATATATATTTTGCATGTCCATATAGCCAGTCATTTTTGCATGCGTAAAAAAGGTTGTAAATACAACAAAGATTATTGGAGATTATTAATCTGACAAGAAAATACAATTAATTTTTTTCTTACTTTAAAATTTAAGATATAATATAATGTGTTGCAAAATAAATGCTACATTACAAAACTGTGAAAATGTAACAAAAAAATGATGTCTACAAAAAGTTTTTAATATATTTTTTACATATCTGTTTTAAATGCAAAAATTGCTGATAATTTTTTAAAATATGTTTTTATTATTATTATTATTATTATTATTATTATTAAAATACATTTTATTTACATCTGTGAATTGTAATTCCCCTATCACCTCAACATTTATATATTTTTTTGCATAATAACACTTTAATTTTAAATGACATAATGAACAGAAAGTAACCATTTACATTTTCAGGAGTTTCTATTCAATATTCTAGCAGAAAAACTCATATGAATTTACTCTGTATTAGCACTCTTGGAATGTCACTCAGTCAGATTCAAGGAACAGAACTATTGTATAATAGCTTTTATTCATTTAGCTTGAGATAGCAGTATGCATATCTTTACTTGAAACATTCTTTGGTTTCATTTCATAACTTTAATTTACTTATTTTCCATCTCCCTCTCCATTTATCTCTCTCAGGGCCTAAACCAACACCAGTGAAAAAAAACACTGATATACCATTAGACATGAGTAAATCAGCTACTGTCGAGAGCCTTGTTCCCAACCACGATTACTGTAAAAACAGAGAACTGAAGCAATGGACTTGTAGGGGTGAGTAAGGGCGGAATGCATAAGTAGCCTTTTTAAAGCAAATACATGAGAAAAAATGAGAGTTGCTCCTTATCATCTTGGTATACTGCTGCCTGTCTTGCATAACTCTTTAATATGCATATTAGGGACTGGGGTAGCAATTTTCCTTATCAATGTCCCACGCCATTACTGAACAGATTGGCCATGGAGATGTGCTCATATTCCTAATGTAGACCAAAACTAGAAAGGTCAATTGAAGACACTTTATTTTCACATTTAAAAAAAAATATATTTTCCTACATCACACAATTTTTTGGTTTGGTCTCATTTTAAAGCTGTGTAATAGAAATAGTGTAAGAGATATATAGAGATTTTTTAAATTGCCTGTACAGTAGATGCAGCTCTTTTGAAATGTAAGAAATGTTCATGCGCATCAAATCGGCATATTAAAATGGTTTCTGAAGATCACATGACTAGAGTAATGATGCTAATAATACAGCTTTGACCTGAAAGGAATAAATGAGAATTTAATTTATAAATTACAATTTAATAAGAATAAGAAATTTGGTATTTTAATAATATTACATTATTTAATAATATAACATTACTGCTTTTGCTGTATTTTTGATCAAATACATATCCTGATGATCATTAAGACCACTGAAGACTTTAAAATCCCCTAACTTTTGAACAGCAGTCTATACACTCCGGGTGTCCACGGGCATTTCAGAATGCCTTCAGGTTTCCTTGAATTTCTACTTTCTTTCATGTTACTTTAAAAGGAACTCACTAAGAATGAATTATGCGCACTGAGAGTGTAGTTAGCATTCCCTGTCTGTTGTTTTAGCATCCAATTCACTAAACAAGTTAAGGAAATAAGCCAAAAACATTACTGCAGAAAGCTATGTGCATGACACATTGTTGCCCATCTTGCAGGCCGATTAAAACTCTGCCTACCACCTGCTTTCTGTAAATAGCACTTATTTATGAGAATAAGGCACATCTGTAATAAGCATTTGCCCGTGCTTGTGCATATTTAAATGTAGTCATTGTTATTCTTTTTATTGCACACATTTCCTCTCTATAAAAAAAATGATTTTATAGAGAGGAAATGTGTGCAGCACTAGAAAGAATAACAATGACTTCATTTAAATGCACATAGTAACACTATGCATGGTTATGTTTGGTTGCGGGGGATACAGGCAGGGGTTTGCATGCACAGCAATTTAGTGGTAACATGTTTAATGAATTCACCGCTTAGTGATTTTGGTTTGAAAAAAAGTGTTAAAAGACATGAAGAAGTGGATTCTGACCTGTACAAACCAGTCAATGGTGCAGCAGTTAACTAGCGATGGGAACATGCGGCAGCGTGAGCGGAAGGAGTCGCCCACAGGGCTCATACACAGCACTATGTGGAGCTTCTCACGCACACGAGAGATAAAGAACTGGAAGACCTGAAGACACAAAGACAAACAGAGATAAGCCAACTAACATCTAAACAGAATTACAGCGCTGCTGAGAATATATAGCAACATTCTGCATTTGGTTACATGTCTTGGTTATGGCCATGTTGTAAGATTGAATGGTTGTTGGTTGTGTCATGTACCTCATCTCTATTTCCCTCAGAGATGCCGGCCTCTTTAGCCTTGGGGCTAACGGCAGCCAGCACCTGTTTCAGTTCATCCTTCTCAAAGAGGTTTGGTACTTCACCGGAGTTCAGCATGTTGTTAATATCCTCCAGGAACTCTTCTACCACAATCTAAAACAGATGAGAAAAACAAATTGCATGGTCAAACTAACACTGGTGCATGTTATTAATATCATGTAAATACTGTGACTGGTTAAAAGGTGGTCATATTGTACTTTAATGCTGGTTGACATCTGCATCAGTCCCTTGCATACCTCTTTAGTGAGGTTTATAAATAGCTCTTACTAATTGGACTTCATTACAATCTCCAGCCTAAGACTGAGGATACACAGGGCAACCTTTTGAGTATTTTTCCTAGGTAACTTTTATGAGCTATGTTGCAAGGGGCACTTTCCCTTTCTGAATGGGTAACCAATTTTCTATTCGCATATGTTAGATAGTTCATGGGCCCTGTGTCTCACTTGGTTGCCCACTGATGGCAGCACTGCCCAAAAAGTTGCCCTGTGTATTATTAGCGTAAATCTCATTTTCACCAGGGGTCGCGGCACCATGTACTGAATCCCCTCCAATTCTACTTAAATCATTCTCAGCTTTCAACCGGCATGGGAGGCAGGCACACTAACAGCCTCTTGCCTCAGATGCTAGCGCACCACTTGAGATTATTGGAGTGAGGTTTAACTGGCCTCCGTTACATACAATTTTTTTCAGTTATATTTATGAACACTTCATCCCTACATTCATATTTTGTGTGCTATTCACTGGCCAAAAGAAGAAAAAAAATATAAAATAAAAAAGATATAAAAGGTAAAAGATTTTTATTCATAGCATAATTGATGTATGTATTTATTTGTATTAACAGTATATATAAATAAATCATGATCATAATTTTATTCATTAATTCCTTCTTTTTTTGTAAACGGTTCCTTTCATATGTTAAATCCAGGAAAAAACAATCCAAACATTACACACACACACCTGTGGGCTGGTACTCCAGGTATAGAATGTAAACCGAAAGGTCAAACACCCTCTAAGGGCAAGTTTGAATAACAATGTGTCAACAGTGAGTGAATATCTATCAAAAACACTGAAGAGTATTAGCTCCCTTCAGTCCATGAAAACACAATAATGAATGACTTTTAAAACAGCCTATTAAATCAAACACTTCGAATCTCATTAGTAATTAGCCCTACAGATGGGCATACAGACACACACACCTCAAAACATATATCTCTTGTCTATAGCATCAGCTTGTGTCTGTCTCGTTAGGAACTGTTCATGAGATAATTTAGAGGATCATTATTGCTGCAGAGCCTGTATGCTGAATCACAAAGCAGTAGAAGTCCCTGCTTTCATGAGACAGTATTACAATACTGGCAGAGGGCCCGGAGTCATAACAGAGATGACCTACTGTCTACTCAGAGAAAGCCTCTCTGCATCCAGATTCATATCCACAAATCAATAAATCATAACTTGTGAATGGGTTGCAAGGAGTTTTGGAGAGGTGTGGTTTTGGGTTATGGTAGGGCAAACATTCCATTTTACAAACTTAAACACACAACAAAATATAAAAAAATAAAAACAACAAATGTATCATCAACAAGTTTCTTTGTGGCTCTACCTGTGTGTCTGTAAAGAGAAACACCATGTCCTGGCCTTCCACGCCTGCCATTTTGTAAAGTTTACGCAGGTCTTCGTGGAAGCTGTCATAATTATAACCACGGCTCAACTCAATCTGAAAGCAGCGGTAACCACACATGTGAGCCGCCAAACGTGTTAGAGATTGCTTTCCTGTGCCGCCCACTCCAACTAACAGGGCATTTCCACGTTCTTGGCGAATCATGCGGGCGATTCTGTTGACACGGAAAGAGAAGAAGGTCAATTGGGTGAATGAACAAAACATTCCATTAGTAAACCAATTCAGATGCCCAATATGAATGGCGGGGTCATCTGAACACCTGCTTTTGTGATCACCAGATAAAAAGACAAGCTGCTTGCGTACCTAGAAACGTGTTCAATGGCATCTTGGAAGAACACAAGCTTGGTTTCCTTGGCAAAGGTTGTGTTGTAGTCATCCAGATAGTCTTGTAGTACCTGGCGAATTTTCTCCATGTCTGTTAAATCCTCATAGACACGGTCAGCCTTGTCTGCTCCAACCTGAACAGTGTTAAAAAAAAGTAATAAAAAATATCAAGCACAAGTCAAGACAAGCGACTGTTATAGCAAACTATCTTTATGTGACTACCTATCTATACTATTGTATTAAACAGTTAACACACACTCTACAAACAAAATAAAAAAAAACAGTGAAAGACTGTCAGATGCAAAAAGATCACGACAATCCCAAAAATACTTTTACCTTGATGAAATCTCCAAAAATGATGGGCTGATTCACAAAGTACATCGGCTCTATGTTTATACTGAAATATTTACCTGTTGGACAAGCAGTTCAGGACATTATTGTTTACTGTAGCAAAAGGATGACAGATTGAGGGCAAAAGAAAAATAAATAAATCACACTGATAAGTCACACTGCAAAACAAGAAGAATTATAATACTGTTTTATTCTGACCCACTTTTTCTAAAAATTAACATTTCACAAAATAATGTTTGAAAAATCCTTTTAAGGCTGCAATTATGACTTAAGACTATTACAGTATGTATAAATTACATTTATTTTTACAGTATTAGTATATGTAATAAAACAATAATAAACATGTTTATTGATTTTGTGATCAAACATTTTCTCTCTATTCAGCTATTATAAGACATTTCAAAATATTGTATTATAATGTTACATTATTTTATTTCTTAAGATGTCTGGACCGAGCTCCTAAAGATTAACAGTGAAAAGGATTCAAAGGTCAGATGCTTACTGGCCATCTCTGAGATCATGGTATGGAAGTAGGTCTTGTCTTCATTGTTGATGAGTCGATCGTGGAACACACGCTGACACTCGTGACAGAACAAACGGAAGATCTGGGTTTGATCTCTCACTGCAGTTGGCTCACACTGCAACATACCTGCACAGAAACACACACACACGTGCAGAAGCAGAGAATGAATATAAATGTCTTTAATTTTTAAGCAAAAATTCCTACTAGTAGAAAATTCATTCTGAGTCTACAGATCAATGAATAGTAACTGATGATCTTGTCTGTGACCTTTGGTTAATAAAACATTTTAATCAGATGGGGGCTGTGCTGGTTGGTTTTAGTTTACATTGATGGCCTTCCTATTGAAAGTCTATAGTTCAGCCCCTGGGCGAGTCCTAAACCATAAAATAATATTTTAACAACTGACAAGGTGCCTATTCAAATTAAAAGAAAGCATTTTTATTGCTCATTTAAGAGCTCCAAAATGAAAGAAGCTCTTTACTAGCCTTTGGAGGGTTTAAGCAACAGATGCTAAAGATCCTGTGTAGAATTATTAAAATTTTTATTGTTTTGGATGAATTGTAATTTTGACCAGGTTTTAAATTATTTGAGTAACATTTTTAAATGACAGTCTTTGTAAATTCTTTGCGATTGTCCTCCTGCCTTAAATGCCATTGTAGGTACATATGGCTTTGTTTAGTTATGTGTGTGTTTCTTACCCTGCACACATTTAGACAGATCTCTAAGGTTAAAAACATAGTGGGATTTGGCTGGAGTAGGCAGCAGGTCTACACTCATACGATGGTAGATCTCAACAGCAGCATCCACAATGCTGTCAGATGCCTGCTTCACCGCTGTGGGAAACTCAGTGAGGAATCCACCCAAAATTGCCTGCAAACATGCACACATACAAGAATAGTCAGTGTGCACAGCACGTGTAGAACGTAGGATAGTGATATGTCTAAGCTGAAGACTACTATGGACAGTTCCAACATTGACCATGTATTTGTCCAGGCTCATTGAAAATACACATAACTCAAGAAACGTACCTATCTGCATGAATGACTGCAGTTTTAAGTTGAAATAAACACTAGAAGCAGTACTTGTGTTACTTTTCACATGATCAAGAAAGCCTAACTGGTCATACAATTGCTTGCGCAACATTACATTATGACTTCGAAACAATTCAAACATGTTGTGAAATTTCAAAACTGATACTTTTGAATGTTATTTTTACATGTACAGCTTCATATGGGTTTTCTAATGCAGTAGATTTGTTCAGTAGGTCACACAATATGGCATTGCACTTGTTAGGTGGAGCGCTAGTACAAATCCTGTGAAACTACAGTTTGACAAAACCGCTCAAATCCATATAGAAGAAATTAAAATGGAACAGTTGCATCAATTAATTTTATATATATTTTTTTGCATTCTGAAACACTATTCGGTAGGTTTAGAGTTGGTGTAGGTGTAGGACACTTCCATGAAACATGCAGCAAGGTAGATAATATTGGTGCTGTAGAAAAATTGCCACAAGTTTGTATTTCCAGTGAGCTTGGGTTGGTTTCTGCTCTGAGTCTGTCAGTTCAGAACCATGGACAGCTACAGCGTTTCAGAACACAGGACAGCTCCGTTCCAATATTTAATGAGCTACTCTGCCATTATATTTCTATATAGGAAGCTACTAGAGATGTGGAAAACTGCATAATTTAAAACTCAGCTAGACAGTAGGTTGACTTAATGAGGAAGTTCAATTACACCGGTGAAGGGTCATGTTTACAGAACACTATTCAGATGCTTAAGGAATTCTTAAGGGTTATTCACATGATACATATTCAGAAACAGCTACACAGACATGCAACATCATGGAACAGAACCTGCCATGTACTGTTAAATGAAACCAGAATTGTTTTGTACTTTTTGTTAAATATGTCAAATAAAAACATCTGATAAAGATATAGTTTTACAATAATCTACAAGCAATTCGAAAAATTCAAAATTTTCAAAATTCAAAAAAGAAATGTAGCTCCAGTCCAGACAAATATCAAAATACTTTGACATCAGCTTGTTGCTGATGTAATGCAACACTCCAGTAAGTTTCCAGTAAGGTGAACCCCTAATATGCTTATCAATAATTTTTTTCAACTCATCCACCTTTGTTACATCACCTAATTTTCAAACACCTGTAAATACAGTTGAAGCATTCTTTCAGCTGTAAAATGCTTTCTATGTACGCAGCTCATCAGGTTTTGGAGCACATTTTAAGTCAGCTCAACATCATTGCTTTTTCTAAACCAATGGACTGATTCTGTCTTTGACGTCTCCAGAATCAACAGGGACAGCATGCACCAGCTTTAAAGTCAACATGATGAAACAGCGTTGGCAACCATTTGACTGTCATACATATAAGTGACAGAATTACGAGTAAAACTGGATAATCAATGAGAAAAAAGTAGGCCAGGACTTGACTTTATCCAGAAGGACATGACTGGATGTTACATAGCCAGAAAAGAAAAGAAAAGAAAAGCTGCTTCAAATGCAAAGCATTTAATATATTTTGACATTTTTATCTTGAATAACATGTACCAATGAAATAAGTACGATAAGACCAAAAACATGTCTTAATAAAGTAAATGGGTCAATTTTGATTTCATGTGGACTTTAAAAATGAAATGTTCATTCAAAATGAATGCTACCATATGTCTGACCTTAAAAATCTGTTTGAGGCTCTGCTCAGAGGGCGTTGGGAGGCACAGCATGCTGAAGTGGCGGATAAAACGAGGGGTCAGGGGGTTGCGACCTCCACCAGGTGGTGCACAGGCTGCAGCTATGGTCATATCCTTTGGGAAAGAGAAGCAAAGAGAAGAAAGTGAATAAGTGCATAAGAACAAAATATCCAAGGGACATAATTTAACTTTTTTGACACTTCCACTAATCCCATCAAACCTATACTAGAAGAAATTAATGTAATATTGATTAACACCCAAATTAGAATGAGAGCATTTATGACAGCTGGAAAACTTAATGACCAATTACTCTTCAAATGACAGAAAAATCATTCAGGAAATGTTGGTGTGTCAAAGTCAAAGCAGAGTCATATTCAGCCACCAAAGAGCCACACCAACCCAAATGATTTTCTCCAAGGGCAAAGCTCATTTGAGACTCACAAATCATTCTTTTAATCCTCAGCAGGTTCTTTTCTCATCATAGGTCTGCCTTTTATTTATCATAACTCATATTTGAGATAGAAGAGTATTGAGGTCAACTACATCTCAGATCACCATATTTCTCTCTAACCTTGCCAAATCGCATAGTTGTGACTGTTTATGTTTTGCACTTTTATCTTTGTTTGTACATGTGTGTGTGTGTTCAACAAGCACAGGGTTTACTTGATGCTGGTGTGTGAAAAATACATAATTAAGAGTCATTCCCGAGGTAAGGCAACATTACAATGAGAGCAGCTACTTCAAACATCAAGCATCAGTCCCGCTCATTATGAGATAATCATTACAACATACATTATTTTCCAAGCCCACAGAGAGATAGTGAGGCAGAGAGTGAGAAAATGTTTAACGATTAAAATGCTTGATAAATTTGAAATGTAGTCCCTGAGGTTTCTCCACAAACCACTGGTCTCACATCAGAGGCATAAGATTAGGAATTGAAATCTTAAGGAAAGTAACAATTCTGGTTGTAGTTAATCATTTTGATTCTTTAATGATGTTATTAATGACTTTTTCAGTACACCCAGTTCCTGACCCTTTTTTTATTTATTCCTATTTAAACAGTACACTGTTAAAAAAATCTGTAGAAAATACAGTATTACTGGCAGCTGTTTGCCAGTAACTTACTGTAGATTTAAA
>JAUCMU010000957.1:0-10096 GCA_032275025.1 Enteromius treurensis | reverse complement strand
CACGCAATTCTGACTTTATACTTTATATCTCACAATTCTGACTTTCTATCACGCAATACTGACTTTATACTTTATATCTCACAATTCTGACTTTATATCTCGCAATACTGACTTTATATCTCACAATTCTGACTTTATATCTCGCAATACTGACTTCATATCTCACAATTCTGACTTTATATCTCGCAATTCTGACTTTTTACTTTATATCTCACAATTCTGACTTTATACTTTATATCTCGCATTTCTGACTTTATTTCTTGCAGTACTGACTTTATATCTCGCAATTCTGACTTCATATCTTGCAATACTGACTTTATATCTCGCAATTCTGACTTTATATTTCTACCACTGGGTTAACACTGATGTGAATGTATCAACATATTGAGACAGAGATGATAAAATAGCACGATACTACGATATTCCTTAAAAAGCAGATCGTAGAGAAATTTTTATCGTCCACGATCAAAACAATCGTCCTATTGCCCACCCATACAAGCTAGCTTGTCAGTGAACTATGGCTCTGTGTATTAAAGGGTTAGTTCACCCAAAAATGAAAATTCTGTCATTAATCCGAATCATCCAAATAGATCAGACCTTTGTTCATCTTCGAAAAACAAATTAAGATATTTTTGATGATATCAGAGAGCCATCTGACCCTCCATAGGCAGCAACACAACTGAAATGATCCCAGATCCAGAAACATAGCAAAACATCATTATGTGGCTCAACTTCGCTTTTGCCATGCTATGAGAACACTTTTTTTGCATGAAAAATAAAAATGTACTCTATCCATTCTTCTCCCGTGATTTACGTCTTAGAGAGTATCACAATGCATCGTATACACAAGCTTTAACATATTTGGTATAATCAGCCTTGTTTACATCTGGGTGAATGCACATGCATGTGAGTATAATCTGCGGTACGCCTAGAGTAAACCGCACGCATACTCTCTAAAATGGTAGAAGACATTAGTAACGAAAGAAAACTGGATAGAGTAATTGATGTTTTTTTTTTTTTTTTTTTTTTTAGCAAAAAAAGTTGGTATTGCAAAAGTGAAGTTGAGCCACTGATATTACATGGACTGTTTTACAGATGTTATCACTACGTTTCTGGGCCTGGATCGTTTCATTTGTGTGACAATGGAGGGTCAGATGGCTCTCTGATATCATCAAAAATATCTTAATTTGTGTTCCGAAGATGAATGAGGGTTTTACGGGTTTTGGAACATAATTAATGACAGATTTTCATTTTGGGTGAACAACCCTTTAAATGCTGCTCCATCTGAAAACAGATGATTTAGATTTATTCCTAATCAAAGAACCGGTAACAAATTTTTTTATTTTATTTGGCGTACACATTTTTATGAGACTGGGCTGCACATTCTTTAAAAGTTTCTTCAGAAAAATAAATAAATAAATAAATACACATTCTGCACAACTTGTTTTATTTTGAAACTCATTGGTTATCGTGAATGATGACATAGACCATTCCAGGATTGAGATGCATCAGTGTATCAAAAGCGGTCAAATGTAGCATCTCCTCATATTCATGTTTATGAATTCATAAACTGTGCTGTTCTCAGTCAGGAACCGCAAGTTAGTTCATAGAACATTAAACATTAGCAACAGGAAATGTGGCAGAGCTTAGCTGTAATGACAACAGCACTCCATCTGCCTATAAAAACCGTGATTGTTATCCAGCATCATATTTTAAATGCTAAAGTGAGATTTTCAGCCACATTTATATCAGCTTGGAACTTTACAATCTGTTAAAGTGTCCGGCCAGTAATTATCCGTGACAGAGGTAATTTTGGCTTTGTCGTGTACTCACTATAAGCATCCTCATCAAGATCATCTTCATAAATAACCACAGAGTAATTGGAGGGAGCAATCTTAGTCTTAACCGACACACCAACCACCCTCAAAGTGCATTACTATCCATCAGCATAATTAAGATGACAGACAGGGCTGCCGTGTTAGCTTCCCGGCTCTGAGCGGATGTGACAGGGGGTTTATTTCATGTCAGTAAATTCAGAAGCATTACAGTAATCTGGCTATAGATTTCATTAGTTTTGAATAATAGCGTTAATGACTTGGAACAGAATGTTTAATCCACTTATGACGACACAGGCTGATAGATGATTCTGCTCGATGAGCTGACTTAAAGGAAATCGCTGAGCAGGCTGAGGAGCTTTTTTTTTAAAATCACTGAGACACTGCTTGAAACGAACATCCATCAAAGCAATGCCTGTCATAAACAACTAAATTTGTGTAATCTGATGTTCTTGGAAAGCATCACAGTTTGTTTTAACCCTTTCAGTGGTGAGTTTAAAATATTCCAGCGGACAGCCAACAGTCTGAAGGTCTGGCTAACTCCCTTTCACAGTTAAACGTTTTTTTCAACCGACTGAATCTGTGTTGTTAAATCTGATAATCAAAAGTAGACAGGAAGCGAAGTGATTATCTTATTAGATTTTCCTGGTGGTGTGATGTGGTAGCCAGCCTTCCGCGACTATCAAGCTCATAGGAGCTTATTCTGGCAAAACTACCTTACTACTAGGCGGGCTTGACCTGCGTCCATCCGATGCATCTGTATATTACTGGACGAATCTACAACCAATCAGACCACTCATTCCGATGACGTATGCTTAGCGATGGAACCTGGAGCCACCGTAACCAATTGTAGCTACCTTCATTAAAGCAGTAGGAAAATGTCTTACTTTAATCACTTCTGCTACGTTTTCAACGAAAACCTAGTTTCTCATTGGTTCTCACGTTTTTGGGAATGGAAATGCTCTAAAAAGGCAGCTTTGCCAGACTAACTTTGCTCGCAAAATGAATGTAGCGTCAAATGAAGTATGGGCGGACCCAGGCTAGTGATGTGGGTGAAGAGTGACTGAATCCCCGATTGGAAATCCTGATGTGTATGGTGTGCTCACATTGCAGAACACCAAATACTAGGAGAAAAACAGTGAAATGTAGAATTTTATTGTCCTCATGTTTGTGGTCTCTCACGTTTTGAAAATCTTATAAGATTAAAAAAATATTTTAGTGTGTACCCAGCCTTAGTCACTCACACATAAGAGAGAAAAGAGAAGCTTGTCGCCACCTACTGGTGCATCAGAAATGACATTCAGGGTTTATTTTGTGACAATGACCAGCTGACTATTCATTTTTGGAAGAAATAGTCATTTAATTTCTTTTTTCAACTGTTTGTCAGAACTGCACATTTTTTGTTCAAATAGGCACCATCCGGAACCACTGACGTGCACACTCCGTGCGCATTGTACATATTTGTGTATCTCTATCACCCAGCCCCTTATGAGGAAACCAGCCTGAGGCTGCAATGCAGGATGACATCTCTTTCAAACATCAGCTCTCACTACAGCTGCTAAACGGAAACAGTATGTTGTCGGCCAGAGTCCAGGGCAGCAACTAATTTATCGCAGTACATGTAGTGAGCTTGGAATAATCATACAGCTTGAGTGAACAGTGCAGGAGCTTGCTCAGCACTTCATATGCTCCTAATTACTCCGATCAGCTTTCACTCACTTCCATATCTGATAATTGTGCTAAGAGAGGGAGCTATGGATGCCAAAAAAACAAAAATGTAACCGTGAGATTAACTTACACCAGAATAATTTTGGATGCGTTAGATACGCTTAGCATTTGCTTTCAAATGATTCATTCAAGCTATCCGCCATCATAACATAGCACTGACAGTATGTCATTTGTATTAAAAACTAGAAAGGACTGTCAAAACAGTGTGAAGATTAGTTTGATATTTTAAGGTTACGAGCATAGCAATATTTGAGTAGTTTAAAGAGATTTAAACCTTGCTATGTGGTATTGTTATGTGTCCTTCTGCTAAAAAAATGTATTAATTCATTTAACCAGCTATATGGATTAATAGAATTAACAACACAAAGATAGAATAGTTGTTTCATTCCCACATTGGGTCAAATATGGACTAACCCTAAAATTGTATGCATCTCCAACAGCTGGGTTAGTCCATATTTCATCTTAGCATGAAACAACCCAGCATTTTTTAGAGAATAGACAGACAGAGAATGACAGAACAATAGTCGTAAATATGATATTACCCATTACTTGCTTAATCCATGCTAAAGCAAGCCAGTAAACAGAACCCAGATTCTGACAGTGTTGAGATAAGGACAAAGACAGACACTTCAAGCTAAATGCTCATTGTTAAGCTGCAGCACATTGTAATGTATCCTTAAATGAAGTGCATTGCCCCGGGGGAGTGTGATCTGTGTAACCCGAGGTAAGCTTTAAACTAGGTATAGAGTTTTAAACAGCTCGCTGTAGGCTGTCATAATGCATTCAAAACAGAATGTGCACAATGACAGCCACCTGGCCTGAAATAAATGAGATGAGCTTAACACAGCCTGGAGAAATTGCTCTGAGACAAATATTAAAGCAAGCAGACAACATAATTAAAAACAGGTTTGACGTTTTATTGTTATACAGAGGAAACAGTTTTTAGCAGCTTTTGTATTATTCTCTATATTATTATTATTATTGAAAACAACTGCTAGAAGAGTTGCACGATAACTACATCATCACTAAGACACATCCGTTACGACATTGGCCCCAGCTTTTGTTCACACGGAGCACGTTTCTGCAATGTTACTAGGTCCCTAACCCGGTTTCCATTCCGAGGCGTGTTTCATTCAGATAGATAGATAGATAGATACATAGTAAAAAACGCTCGGTTGTTTCATCCCAACCTTGGGTCAAATATGGACTAACTTTGTCAAGTTAAAATAAAATTTGTCAAAATTGTACTCAACAACTCATGATAAAACTCTATATTGAAAATAACAGACTTTTGGACCCCACATCATCTTACTATATATATATGATCTGTATGTTCCAATTTCCAACATGGATTGAGTGTGAAAGCAGCTTTAATGGCCTGCTGCAGGCTACTGCTGTGCCTGTGTGCCACACTGAACACCAGACACATGCAACAGCCAGCACATCCTTTCCAGGGGGACGGCGTATAATGCACCCATTGTTTCTCAAGCCAAATACATTACTGGGTGTAAAAAGTACATCACTCTGGTGCTGTTGAGGCTTTCAGAGGTATTTCACATGTAAAGTAGAAGGATATTTCCTCATCTTGTAAAATATTAATTCTAAAGCAGCCACAGTATCACCGAAAAATAGAAAACAAACTCTTTAAATAACACCAATTCATTTGGCACATGTTGTATGTATATTAGGATATATCTTTTATAAGCCTGTATGTCCCTGGGAATTGAACCCATAACCTTGATACTAATACCAAGCCCTACAGAATAAACTTTTAATGCACTTATGTACTTCAGTGAAAAATTCAGGCTTGTATTTTTTATTATCAAATATAAACAATGCTAATAAATAACTCTTTACAAAAGGCTTCCCTTGCAAAACTAGAGAGTTCTGCCAAATCCCTTTAGGAAATATTTGGCAAACATTACTGCTGCAAATTAACCACACATTAGTGGCAAATTGTTGCAAAGAAAGATGTTTTGAAAGGGAAACCAATATCATATGTCTCTATGGGTCTGGTTTATAAACTAATGAGCAGCCATAGACAGCTCTCTTCTATAGAAGCATCATAACTTTTTAAACACTCTAAGAGTGCATCATTAAAAATATAGATAAAACACGTTTTTCCCACTTTACATACTGTACACAACAAACAAACAAAAACAAAGTAGCATTCAGTTCTGTAAAATGGTCCTTATTGTTGTAGATTCCTATCAAACATTTTCATAGCTATAACCTAATGACATGATTCTCTAATAAGTAGCAATACATGATCTTATCAGACCGATATTGGAATCTGACGATAATGGCTTTAAAATGCAAATATTGGCATTAGCCTGATATGAAAAATGATGTCAATATGTCTTATTGATAAGAGGAATATGTTCACTCACGTGCTCGGGGTGTGCTAGATCATGTCAGCAGTTTGCCTCATTCATTGGAGCTGTTGGCCTGCATCTAATTAAATCGAAGTAAAATAGTCTAAGCAAAAACATTAAGACTGTGTTTCTGATTAAATAAAACATTAATTAATGGCATATTATAATGAGAAAATTTTGATTTCATTGTCAGAAACTATAGTTTACATGAGAAAAACATTTAATGAAGTCTTCGTAAGCAGCTCACTAGATTTGGTGCTTTTGCATAGTAAAGAGTTGTTTTGTAGTTACATTTTAATTATTGCTCTACTCTGAGATGATGTACGTGGTATTATTGTTTTTCTGACTTATTTACAGATGTTATGGTATGGTATATGTATATCATTCATCCTTGCTAATTCAGCTACTGTTTATTTTTAAAGAAACCCTGTTTGATCCGATGCTTTAAAGGACAGATTTTCTCACAGAGTGGCCTGTATAGATGCCGGTCCGTTCTGAAAACGAAGACGGGCATCTTTACCGGACACTCAGTGAGGCGTGCCGGCCACCCTCAGCGAGATCTAGCTTTTCAGCCCTCCAGAATTAATTCTTGCTTTAGTGTCTGCGATACAGTCCACTTCCTCTTTATAAATATTTCATGCGACCGGTCTCTGTGGGACATCTCTCTCTGCTCCCAAGCAAGAGCTGACAGAAGGTATCTTCAGGCTTACCGTCTTTCTCCAACACCAAATGGATGCAGTCAAGCACTCACACCTCAACTAGTCCGGTTAATGGCTAACTCGCTCGCTTCCTGTTGGTTCCATCACAACAAAGCCAGGTGAAACCAACAAAAGGAATAATTGGTCAAATGAATGAGGCCTACTTGTCTTTAAAAAAAAAATCAGGCATACTGTTCATTTCACCGTGTGATTCTGACATCTCTATTTTCGTCCATGAAAGCACTTCACTTTTTATTGCATCTTTGGGTCACAGCAGCTCGTTTCTTTAAAAAAAAGAAAAAAAAAAGAAAAAAAAAGACACCCGCTCTGGATCTGCCAGACTCAATCAGAAAGGCAGGGATGCATAATTGAACAGCTGGTAAATTACACAAGAGTAGGTGATTACATTTCATGAAGGTCTTTTAGCTGTAATGATGCTGCATTACACTCATGCTGTATTGTCTAAAGGTCTGTTTGGTAAATCCCACTTTTATGTACAAGGAGCTTATTTTTCTCAAATTTCTTGACAAACCTTTATTTTACGGTGTCCTTGTTACACGTTACATGTGCTTGCTGTTATAATAACAATAAATTATGCATAATTACATGCAAGTAACCCTAAGCCAAACCCTAACCATATAGTAAGTACATGTAGTTAATTAATATTACTCATACTTAAATGCATAATTATACTGTAACAAAGACACCTTAAGATGAAGTGTAACCAATTCCTTTATTAATTATGTTTATCATTATTTTTGCCGTATTTTGAGTTTCAAAACTATTCAGAATTTTTGTATATAGATTTGATTGTTTTACTATTAGTATTTAAACTCAGGATTTTACATAAATTATATGTTATTATATTATAGTTACATTATTTTTCTCCAACAGCTTTGCAATCGATAAAGGTTTTGCAAAAACTAAGTACTTGTTTACCAGCAAAAAGAAATTAAATAGGTAAAAAATGCTATTAAGTTCTAAAAAAAAAAAAGGCATTTACGTATTTACAATTTTGTAAAATTACGAAAAAAGTGAAAATATTATTTAAATGATATATTTAGGATACATCAATGGTAGCAATACCATTAGCCTTATCAACACAAAAGTGTACTGGATGTATTTTTGTTTCAAAATTGTCTTAAGATGTGGCAGAATGACATTTTGCAACATGATGGTAAACGTATTTCTATATTGGGTTTTAAAAACTGAAAAGTATGGATTTTTTAAAATTCTGTCACAAGAAAACAGAAGTCATTCAGGTTTAGAAAGAAATGAAATAGAATAAATTATGACAGGGTATTATTTTTTATGTGAACTATAGCTAAGTCCAAATGGCTAAAAACGTTGAATAAAAAACACTTGTACATATAACATGCAGCTCAGTTGATTGAGCGAGGCCGTTTTCATCCCGGCTCTTGTTACGCACCAGCTTTTATCATCTTGTCAAGTGATAAACCTGTGTCATGTTCTTCATTATCTCCCCCAGCGCTGGAATCACTATAATGAATCCACTAAGATGTGTGAGCTTTGTAAAGAGCACGGCTCTTTTTCACCAGTTGTAATGTGATCTTACAGTCTACGGCCTTTCAGAGAGATTGCAGTTTAAAAGCTTCCATATTTATTACATGTCAATTCATTCATGAGACGAGACTGTGGTTACGGCTCTCTCTCAGAAAAATGAAAAGGGAAATGCAAGATTGTATATGCCTTCAAGGGACCATTTCACTAGTTAGACCAAGAACAGACAGTACAGAAAGAAGTCTACACATAAAAACCCAGAGCCAAAGTAACTAAAAGATCATACTTCAATTCAATTCAAATCAACAAAAAATGATTGAATTCCTGATGAATCAGTCACATAACGAAGATAATTGAAACACTTTACATCACTGTGGTAGATGCACAAAGCAATGAATTAGCACATATAACCTTGACTGCCATTCTTTCACATGTAGACAATTTCAGTTGCTCATTATGGAAGCATTAATGATCAACAATTGGCAGATTTAAGCAAAGGAGGACATCTTCCTTCTAAGATTTGACCTCAGAATGAAGTGGACAGAGATAAGGTAATGACCACATAACAAACAAACAAAAACAATAAAGAAATGGAAACAGATGTGTAGGTTTAGCAGAAAGTTACATTAAAGCCTCTGGCAAACTGAGGTCACGTAGGACAACTTAACATCTATATTTTAACAGATTTCAGCTAGCCGTAGCATTCATGCCTGAAAACCGACTAAAACGGCCTGCTTGCGAAGAAAAGCAGTTGAGTAGCATGTAAAGTGACTAACCAGTTTGTTTTGATTCAGCGGTACTGAAATTCTGTTAAGCCATTCTGATGCTAGAAACAAGGTCATGGGTTTGATTAAGACTTGAGTCTTTGAATCCTTGAATCTAATGTATAGCTTTGAACGCTTAAATGTAGACGTGTGACAGAACGAAATGGGTCATGAGCAAAAAAAATGAAAAGCAAAAATTTTAAACTGGAGGGAAACCATTAAAGGGGACCTAGCACCGGCAGGTTTGGCCAATCTCATGGTAATCTTGAGTACCTATAGAGTAGTACTGCATCCTTCTTATCTCCAAAGAGGCTTTAGTTTGATCATATTTGTAAAAGAAGCTTTACGATTCTCTCCGAAAAAGCAGAGCTCCTGGGCATCCACTATTCACGTAACGCTGGGTTCTTTTGTAAAGCGTAGCAAGGTTATCTTTCTCTTACAACCAAAAACTCACTTCTTTGGAAACACAGGCCTACTTCCCGTGCGAGTATGAATGGGAGAATGCGCGTGCTTCCGGGAGAAATGCCGATATAAGAAGTTCCATCCTCTACTACATAATGAAGACAAACGGTCCGGAAAACTTGTACAAACCCAGAGGTAAGGTTTTTGGCACATAAATACTCATATGTCCTGAAACTTTGTCCATAGATAGCATGAGAATCCAAGTTTAAACAACTCTAAATGCACGAAAGTCCAATTTAAGTCTGAATGATACAATAATCCACAAGTAAGCAATCCAAAATCTGCATGTTTATCTTGATGAAATTCATAATTCGGACTAGTGCTGCAAGATTAATCATATTGCAATCGCGATGTCAGCCTTTGTGATTACATCACAGCAAATGTTGCGATTATATTAAATAGAAAAATGCATTCGTGGACGTAACAAGACATTGATTTCTTGCGTTCACACCAGACGTGAATGAAGCGTTAAGCGCGAGTGATTTACATGTTAAGTCAATGCAAAGACGCAATTAGAGATCCTACAGCGCGATTTGCGTGAATTAAGCGGCACGTTAAACAAGCCAGTTATACCGCATGCATAAGCAGCGCGGAAGCGGCGTGTGTGAAGAGCAGTAGCATCGCAGGCCAATTGTGCTTTCATACTGTCAGCTTGTACTGCAGTAGGCTATAGACAAGCATCTTTCTGTCGTATTTTCCAGCGTTCTTCTCCG
>JAUCMU010000956.1:0-10096 GCA_032275025.1 Enteromius treurensis | reverse complement strand
CCTCTCCGGTATTTTGAATTTGGACTGCAATACCTAGTTCAACCACAAGATGTCAATTCTACATACGGTTCCTTTAAGAGTGGACTGTGAACACAGTCGCCGAATGATATTTCAGTGAACGACAATTTAAATTTCAGCTTGTTCCTCATTAAACGCTTCTGAAGAGAGTATCATTCATAATTACTCTTATTAGAGAACTCATGTGGTAAATGTTTTGAGATTTCAAGAAAACATTAAATGGTTAGGTATTCTAAACATTGACTTTGCAAAATATTAAAAATTGTCAGGATTCAAAATCCTATTTGAAGTACTTGTCAATCATTTTTAATGGGTGAATCTTAAATCTTTCATTTAACCGATTTGTTAATTCATTTAGAGAATAGTTGTATTCCAACAACAAGGATTTCACAACTAATGGACTCTCCACTTCCAGAATTTTTTCCACAGGTTTAATGTGTGACGATGTCATCTCCATATTAGGCTTGGCAAGATGTCGCAGACGTGCATCCCAATGAACAGATTTTTGGTTTCCAAGAACCTTTATCCCTTCAAAGCTTTCACTCTGGAAGGTAAGCCCTTTAAAGGGCTTAGAACGTTTCAGAATGGAACACAGTGTGAGTTTTAAATGAGGACCTGAATCATTCATTTTGTTAAAAAACAGAAACATTCAGGAATTAAATGCTACTACTTTTTTGTTGCATTTGTTCAGCTGTGGCTGTGTTTGGAATTTATTTTCATAAAACCAATAAAGTAACATGCTATATTGTGTCTATTTTGTTTGTTGAACTACTATCGCTTCCTGTTACCTTAATAACATTTTAGATCAGCCCAGCTATTTTGTTATTTAACATGAGGTTTTTTAATTATTCTGGAGGCATGGACACAACGCGCACATGTACGTAATCTGTGGTTGTTTACGCCTAGTGGAAAGTGTACGCATGCACTGTGTTACTCTCTAAAATGGCGGAAGACGTAAGTCAGGGGAGGAGAATGTTTGAGAAAGTTTTGTTTTCTTTGTGAAAAAAAAAGTGTAAGTGAAACTGATGTCATATGGACTGTTTTTACTATGTTTCTGGATCTTGATCATTTCAGTTGTATTGCTGTCTATGGAGAGTCAGATGGCTCTCTGATATCATCAAAAATATCGTAATTTGTGTTCAGAAGATGAACGTTTTATGAAGGTCTTATGGGTTTGGAACGACATGAGGGTGAGAAATTAATCACTTAATGAATTTAAATTTTTGGATGAACTAACCCTTTAACAAAATTCAACAGAAACACCTCGAACAAAAATGCAATGGAAAATGTTGTTGTTACTTCAGTTATGTCAAATTCTGTTAATACATTTCATTGCAGATTCAAAGGAGCAACTGGTAGCATTCTGCAGTTGTGTTAAATACAAAACACAATGGTTTATGTGAGGTTAAGTAGTTTTGGAAGATCAGTCTTAACCTGGCATGAGTGGTTCCTGTGAGTCAGAGCTCTTGCTCTTTCACCATTGAGCTTTTTTTGTGGTTGTTTGATCTTGAGTGTGAATCCTCTGATTCATCTAAATGTTTCTCACTGGGGACCTCTGAGTCTGTCGTCCCTAAACCAGCTGGCAAGGTCAAACGTTTAGCTCCTGGAATCAGCAACCCATCTGAAACATATGCTAGAATAGATCTGTTTTTGCCTTTGACTTATGGGAAATATTTATCTTTGAAAGACCATATGCTAGAAGGTTCATTTACATAACAGAAGTCATATAACCTAGAAGGACATCTGTGATGGGGCATTTTGGGTTATTGCAACAAACATCACTTAACTTCTAAATTACCATGAGGTCAACAGTTTACCTCACTTTTCCACTCAAGCAATAAATACTGTCTCATGTATTTTTCAACACACTCTCTCTCACACACAGACATCAGAACCTGTCTAAAGTGTATGAGCCATACTGTTACCATCCTCATACCTCATGATGTTTTGCCTTGCAAGTTATTGGTAATGTCAGCAACATCAGTAGGTGGTCTTCGTTCCATCACATATCTGAATGTGCAAACTTAAATTCCATTAATTATGGCTCAGTGTTTGAACTTCCACTAATGAGCATCACATTCCTATATCTGTCCAAATCCCTCTATGGAATAAATGATATAAGGACCTCATACTGCTGAAAGAAGACATGTTTATTAGAAGCCAGCCTCATTTTCCACTCTCTGGCTTCTCTTGAGAGCTTCTTACATGCAATTCTTTGAGAACAATTGTGTTCAAGGGGTAATATGTGACATAACAAGACTGTAACGTGAAAGGTAGAGACAGTTGGTTCTCCTATGGAAGCCTATTTCCCCTCTCAGAGCACAGAAATTAAAGGGTAATTGTGAATTTATATGACGCAATGTGACTTCATATCTTATAATCGCAATGCAATTTCTAGCCGTATGAGAAACTATGACACATTTGAGACTTAAATACAATTTGAAACTGAATTTCTCATAATTATGATTTTTTTTTCTTTAATTATGTCTTATATATGACCATCTTAAACTTTTTATTTCAGCAGGCATATTGTGCTAAAATGCTGGAAATTCATGCCCCCATGCCCCCGTGATCCAATTGTGCTCAGTAAAATTTCAGCAGCTTCAAAAAGACCTCGCCATGGACAGACTGTTGCGAATATAGGTTAGGAGAGGGAAAGGGAGGGAGAAAGCCCAGGTGATGAAATCAGTTTAATTTATCATAGCATTTGAAATAAAGGGAAAGCAAAAACATAGCCAAAAAATAACAATACAATAAAAAGTTAGGAATCAGTCAGAAAAATTCACAATGACACGTCTGCAAGACTTCAGTTTGTCGTGACTTGTAACCTCATGTAAGCTATAAAACTGACAGCTGAATCTTTTCGCTATCTTAACAAGGATCATGATTCGGTTCCATTTGATTCAGTACCCCTCACCTCCCACGTACATGCAATGTCCCCTGGCTCAGTGGCGGAGCTTGGGGGTATAATGGCTTGTTAAACATAGAGCAAGGCTGACTGACTGGAAAAATAGGCTCGACTTGTACAGAATTGGAAGCAGTGCCGGACCAATTACCCCACGGTGATGGCAATACATGGCAGAGGCCATAGGCGCAACTTTTGTAATTGATATTGCTAGGTACCTGCCAGGGCTGCTCTGAGGCAGGCACAGGGCACAGGCAGGTTCAATAAAGTATCCTGCTAGGGGTCACATGACATGAGACACCTCTGATCTTCAGGGACCTGCACTACCTACTGCCTTACTAAGAATGTTAATACACCTTTTTACAGTTAATGGAGAGTCTCCAAATGCATATGATGTGAAAAAAATATCACAACTGATGTTTGTGTCCATGGCAACAGTAATTCATGGGAGATACCCTAGTAAGCAAGATAGATGGAGAGTTAATGATATATGAATAAACTGAGCTTTAGATTGTCAAGGGCACATCATTTGTCAGAGATATATTTGAAGAAAAACATTATATTTGGCAGAGAAATGACATGTTATCACTAAATGGCTTTAATATGCACATCTTAACAGAATGTTCTGTGAATAGGAAGGATTAGATATAATCTGACTTTATTGGTCATTGTCAAAGGCTCCATGACAACTAAAAGGTTTGAATAATATATATGCACTGGGGCACATCATTTACCAACATAAAATAAAATATATATATTTTTTTTTTGCAGTCGATGATGCTGACATTTTCAGATTTCTTTTAAATCAGTCTTCACTTCACTGCTTCTAACTAATTTAAATCACAAATATCTCAATTGTTTCTTTTAAACCTCAAAGAGATATAACAGCAAGCAAATAAACATTTGATTTATTTTAGTAATTTAGTTGCTTTAAGAAAAGTCTAATGGATATTGGCGTGCACTTGATTGCATCCAGGTGCACCTTGTCACTACGTGAGTATAAGAGAGCACAGATGCAGACTTTCGCTTCGACCTGGCTCCTCTTCCCGCGCTGCTCTCGATGGCGGTGCAGTCAGGGCGTACGTGGTGATCCCTTAGGTCGAGTGTGCTGTCGTGGTGCATTTTACCGCCTTGCACGCTATGGCGACGCTGCAGGTCTACCAGGCCAAGCTGTTAAAGCAGCTGCACGAGAGCCGTCCTGATCAAGGGGCAATGCAGGAACTCCAGGCCGCAGACCTTTGGCAGATGGGCATCCGCATCCTCAACTCTTGACTGGCTCATCATAGCTCACTCGAGAGATCTGTTGTGCATGCACAGGGACCTGATGCTTCGGCACCTCAGCCATCTGGGCCTTCAGGTCAACCGAGAAAAGAGCAGACTCTACCCGGTGCAGAGGATCTCTTTTCTCGGCATGGACAGTCGACATGACTGCCTGCCTCACCAACGAGTGCGTGCAGGCAGTGCTGAAGTGCCTGGACCTCTTAAGGCACAAAACAGCGGTTCCTCTCAAAACTTTTCAGAGACTCCTGGGGCATATGGCAGTCGCAGTAACGCCGCTGGGTTTGCTTCACATGAGACCCCTTCAGCGCTGGTAACACGATCGAGTCCCGAAATGGGCATGGCACCGTAGCACTCTCTGGATTGGTGTTTCCCCAGAGTGTCGCTGCCTGTTCAGCCCGTGGTCAGACCCTGCCTTCCTACGGGCCGAAGTCCCTCTAGGACAGGTGTCCAGGCATGCCTCTTCCATGGGTTGGGGTGCTGTATGCAATGGGCAAGCAGCCTCGGGTACCTGGACAGGCATCCGATTGCTTTGGCACATCAACTGCCCTCGAGTTGTTAGCCGATGCTGCGCCACAAGCACGTGCTGGTCCATATGGACAATACTGCGGCCGGAGTGTACATCAACCGTCAAGGTGGTCTACGCTCCCGTTGCATGTCACAACTCGCCCGCCATCTGCTCCTGTGGAGTCAAACGTGGCTGAAATTGATGCGTGCTGATCATATTCCAGGGGAACTCAACGTGCAGCTGACCAGCTGTCAAGGCAGACCCCCCACCCTGAAGAATGACGGCTCCAACCTCAGGATCCACCTCCAGCTGGTTTGGAGCTACTTCGGCGAGGCCGATATAGACCTCTTTGCCTACCCTTAGTCCTCCCACTGCCAGCTGTATCACTCCCTCTCCGAGGCGCCCCTCGGCAAGTACGCCAAGTACGCCTTTACCCGAATGAGCCTCCCTGCACAGAACTGTTTTGCCGACCTAATGCTCCTCGCAGCAGCCCCTCCCTGGCAAATACCTGTGAGGAAGGATCTCCTTTCTCAGGGGATCTTTCCGTCGCCCTACGTGGCCTGCAGCAGGTCCCATTTGAGCCACTCGCATTAGTCAAGCTAAAATATCTAACACTGAAAACAGTGCTCCAGACTGCATTCGCCTCCATCAAGAGGGTAGGGGACCTAGAAGCCTTTTCTGTCGACGAAGAGTGCCTAGAGTTTGGTCTGGCTAATTCTCACATCACCCTGAGGCTTGGCTCCTCAGTGAAAACCTGAAGGTGCACTGCATCTGTACTCTCTTATACTCACATAGTTTTGAGGTGCACCTGGATGCAATCAAGTGCACACCAATGTTCATTGGCCTTTTCTTAAAGGCGATTGGTCTCTCATCTCTACCATTATAGTTATCATCATTGGTGTGAATGGACCTTAGCCCTTTAAAATCTTATAAAGTCAACTAAGAAATGAGATAAGAGCAATTTTAGAGAGATAACATTTTGTTTGGGCAATGCTAAATATCAATGCCTGTCACAGACACTGACAGGCACTCGCAATCACCACCCTTCATGTAAGCACACACCTTGCTCATTCAACATGGGAAACAAACTCGTGATAGTCACCTTGTGAATCTACAGTCTATTTCTCCTAAGATACCTCCTGTAATTTTTTTTTTTAGCATTACTCCACATATCTCCAGTATTTCTCCACTTTTCTCTTGAAGTCTTCTGTTATCCCCAGTGTATCACTTGTGAAGTCCATGTGTCTCCTGTGATATTTTTATCTTCTCCTTCTCTAAGAAAAATATACTGACAGCTTAATTTACCCATAAGGTGTGTTATCCTACTCCTCCAATCTGGTCATCCTCTCATTACCACTGCTGTTTTCCACTAGTGTTTCCTAGTATGATACAAAACATATTAAAAGCATATTAGAAGCTAGTCCTTGTAAATACTTTAACTCATTAACACGTTCACTAGTATTTCCTTTAGTGAAGCCATTGACATCTACCTAAGTACTTCTATTTGAGCTGAATTTGTTTCAAATATTTTGTCCTTTACTGTTAGTGCCACAGTATGCTCATCAGCTAATGGAGCATGTCAACAGTGATTAGATTATATTAAGTGTCATGAATTAAGTCCCAACTTCTCTTTGAACAATAATTCGAAAGAGTGAATTTTTTAATTAGTCTTAAGTATCTTCAAAAAGCCCCTTTCCTAAGGAAGTTTCATCCATCTTTTTACATAAACAAGAACACACTAGCTTCTGTTTCATCAATAACAATCTCATTCACAAGGAAATATCGCATGTCAACGTAATCTTTTGAGAGTTCTTTTCTTCCCCCGTTAATGATTTCATTTGCAGTCAGACAACATGTGGTATTTGTTATTTCCTGTGGCCTGGCATTCAGCTGTACATTAAATGAAACAATAATGGCTCTATAATGCAGCGTGTGGACCTCTCCTCTATTTCTGCAGTGGGAACGCAACAGCAAAAAGCGCCATCCTTCATTAAGATTTCACCATGGTATGTAACCCTGCCACTCATTATAGCCAGTAGCTTCCTGATAATGTTTTCTTCCCTCTTGAGGCAGAATGACAGTGTCTTTGTAGAATCTTAATATGGCTGGTAAATTTTAGGACATATGTGTGTATATGGCGCTGTAGGGAATATAGTTGGAAAAATAAAGCAACAGCAAGGACAGCAGGCGGAAACTCCGCTCTGTTGTTTTTTAATGATGAAATTCACTTAAATTGGCTGTAAAATTGTGGCAGGTCTGCACAAGCTGTTTAGAGCTTTCAGCCCGTACTTGCTCTCCTTTTGTATTATTAACATGTAAGGACGTCTGACTTTCACATTCCTTAAAAAAAAATCTATTTTTTTTAATCAATGGCCATTGATTTTGAAAGACGGGCTGTAGTAAATTGAGCCTGTGATCGATAAAAACGATGGCATAAACATTTAGATGAAATTATGAAGCAGTTTATCAGTCTGGTGTGATGTGGTCATTGGAAGATGGTTCCACTGATTCACCTCAGCTAATTCTTTGGCATCGGTGATGCCCAAACCTATAAGTATAAGTGCCAAGCTTTCGTCTGGTCCGCCCTCTGCTTCTTTTTTTCTCAGACTACCTGCAGCGCAGAGTCAAACGAGTTCAGCGCATGCTAATCGATCATACCTTTGTACTGTTTTCATACAACAGATCAATACAGAGGGTTAGTAAACACTTTTGCAAAGCCCCTGCTCCTGTACAAAAGGACTCTTACCACCCCCCATGTGAGCGCAGAGAACTTTTATAGAGCGGTGAGACATGCTGGGTGCGCGATGGCATTGTTGTGTGGTTTAAAGCCCAGCGGTCAGGAGGAGTCAGTGAGATAAAAAAACAACTTTGCAATATGTGAAACATTTCCCAGGTCATGTCGTGCACATTGTCAGAGAAACGTTAGCTACTTTAGAAGGTCCCTGAAATGTACCTTTCATAGATTTGAATGACTCATGGGACATTGGATTATTTGCATTCACAGGGATAGAGAGAAGAATCTGTAATCATTTACTCACCCTCATGTCATTCCAAACCTTTATAACATTCAGTATATAACTTACCTTCTTCTAATTTCATTCATTTTTGTGAATTGGTAGACTTTTCTCTCGTCTTGTATGCCAGGCTTCTCCAAAACTCATTATTTCACTCGGATTCACAATGCACAAGGAAAGATTGGTTGCGATTTTAAGTAAATGCCAGTTTTCTTTCGAACAACTTAAAACTGTTGAGCACTCTTTTCTTTTGTTTGTTGACCCAGCCAACACTGATAGTTTCAACTTCACACTTTTAAAGTGATTATTACAAATTCTGTGTGAACAAGTGGTTTGTTGTTGGAAAGAACAGGAATCATGGAGGACACCAGGTTTATTGTTGCCTTGGGGGAAATAAAGCTATCTAGATAGTAAACTCGCTGATGATTCTGGAAATTCTGTCAAGTAAATGTTATGCAAAATATATATAACATTCACGGTTATTCATACATAAATGTAATGACTGTAATGGCAAGAGATAGCAACGTTTTGGGGAAAACTACAGTTTTCAAACAACAGTTTCGCTGTATTTTGATGGTCCCTTTAGCACATTTTGTTGACTATAACAAGTAACATTGCATCTACAGTTCTACTAACTCAATGTTAGTAGATTGGTAGGGTTAGGGTTAGAATAAGTTGGCATGCATTTTCACAGTTTCGTACAGTCAGTAGAGTATCTGTTAGGGGACCATCACAATAAAGATGCAACAGATAAGAAACACACAGTCTACTAATACTCTAATGTGAATTTGTTGGCATGCAAATTAGTTTCAACATTACTTAGTGTCAACAGAATGTTCAAAAGGGACCATCAAAATGAAGTGTTACCAAAATGACAGTCTCTAATAGTTCTCTCTGCCATGATTATAGTTTTAGATAATCTTCCAAGCACAACTTAAAAAGCTGTTTGTTAGCAGTTTCTGACTATTTACTATAATTCCATTATCATCTAGCAAAAAGCAACATATATGGTTTCTTTCTCCCCTGCAAAAAACATGAAATTTCTAAGTTTTGTTTCGATTAAAATAAAATTGGTCAGTGTTTGAGAGTACATATCACAATTTTTTTTTTTTTTTTTTAGTATTAGCACATTAGCAACCCTCAATGTCACCCTGAAAAAATAATGTTTTGGATTTGGTCTAAAAAGCAGGCTAAGGTAAAGAACTAATAGGTAGGGTTTGTCACTTCTGATCTCAAATGTCTCTGAATAGGGGTGAGTTGAAAAGGCTCACTGAAATGCAGTAAGACTAATGATAGCTCCCTCTCTTTCAGCTGAGGATGGCAGTTTTCATGTTCCAGCTCCATGCAAAACGTGTTTTACAAGCCCTGTTCAGAGATGCCCTTGAAATGTAACACAACACAGTATATAGGACAACGTCTGCTGAGACCCTGCCACCTTTTGGCTAGCAGCACACTGCAGGAAACAAACAAATCAGGTTTTTATCTTGCCTGAGGTACCATGAAGGAAAATGCAATGACAAAAGGCGAGACTTTCGAAAGGCGAAGCTTTGACATCATGCCATGAACTTACTGGGTCATTCAAAACGTGCAGCATATTTTCATGACCCTTTCACATATCTTTTGTGTGAATTATACAAAATTACATATGCTATCGATCAGACATTTGGGGTCAGTTTTATTTATAACATAGGACTATTGCTTTTATTTAGCAAGGATGCGTTAAAGTGCCCCTATCATGCCATTTTAAAGTTTGCTAATTTGGTTTTATGAGTCTCTTAAACAGGTTTACATGTATGCAAGGTCAAAAAACACTTTAGTTTTTTCCAAATTTAATTTTACCCCATTTGTAAATGATTCGTAAACAACTCGTGTGAAGCAGTTTGAAGAATTAGTCTGTCTAAACCCCTCTTTCCCGTGAGCCCTCACTGCTGTGATTGGTCAGATGGTGTCAGATGGTCCTTTATGATTGGTCTACCGCTACAGCATACCACAGAGCTTGTACCAAAACTATACTTTCTGACATTACTAGAGGTGCTTTCAGAGAGAATACGTCAACAACTGTAGTTAGCAAGGACTACTGTGGAAAGTGCTTGCAATTTGCTTTTGTAAGCGAATCGGGCACACCTCTACGTTGTGAACTTCAGCATTGTATAATGCATAACACTGGGTTAAACATTGTTTATCATTACCTAAACTAATAAGACAGACAGTCAAGCTGCATCAATCACAATGTTTAGACTACATTAGGCCCACCGCTGAACAACAGAACTACAGAAACGCAAGTTAGCCTGTGACCAAGACATGTGCAGGCAGGCCCGGAGTGGCTAATCGGGAGGACCGGGACAATTCCCGGTGGGCCGGTCGGATGTTTGG
>JAUCMU010000955.1:0-10102 GCA_032275025.1 Enteromius treurensis | reverse complement strand
GAGAAGGCGGAGATTGTAAGTAGGGGGTAGAGCCTTCGTCCCCTCCTCCCGAAACGAGTTTTAGAAAACTATGTTTAAATTTTTGCCATCGTCCAGCCCTATGTCATCGTCAATTGATCCCAGCTCAGCCGTCTTCTCACTCTCCTAGTGACCTAATTAGAGAGTGTTCAATCAAGCAGGCAGCATAAAGGCTGTGCACATTAGAGAGAAGACGGCTGAGCTCAAGGTAAAAATCTCACGGTAACTTTTCTATGCTCATGGTAACCACCTCACAGTAACTATTTTAAGGATCTTCATGTTTGATGCTTTGTGTGGATTTCACGTTGAACTAATGTTGCTCAAGTTTTTAGTGCCTATCTACGCAGGACATCTCAGGAGTGAGATTCACCTGACCTTAAGGATCTTCAGGTTTGATTCTTTTGTGGCAGTCAAGTTGAACTAATGTTGCTCAAGTTTTCAGTGCCTATCTATGCAGCCTATCTAAGGATTTCACAGGAACTCTAAGGAACGAGGATCTTCACGGAGCTGACAACTCACCAGCTCACCTCATCGCTAATTCTAGGATTCTTCATGGAAGGAAAGGGAAACTACGGAACGGCCACGCTTTGACAAACGTTCAAGTGAGACACCTCCTGCACTTACCGTTATTCACTCACCGTGTCTGATCACCTGTTTCCTCTGAGCACGGAAATCTCACCGCCATGAAGTAGATTGGCACCTACGGATATCAGCAGAGGCTTATTTAAGTTTATACGATCAGGAGATTGGTTTATGTTGGTGAACTGATGAAGTGACGATCAGGAGATTGTCGAGTGTTCAGCGGATCGCTCTCATCTCATTGTTTGAACTGTTAAAGTTGCCCTGCTAACGTTCATAAAATATTTTTTATCTTTCGTCTATTGTCTGGTCTCCTCCATGCTCAGGGCGTTACAGGTAACCTTAAACTTCCAAAACACATATCAACACAGCTTTGTAATAAGGAGTTCCCGCAGAGCATCTCAATATAACATAAAACCAGAATCATGTAAAAAGTCTATGAATATGATTTAACTTCACCATTCACATTATTCTAATCTTACTCGACTCAGTCCAACATCCTTTATACTGGTCTTTAGTTATTAAAGTTACGTTAGCAAACCTGACCACTTTATCTGGAAGGAAAGTAATAAATTTTTTTTTTCTTCTAGAGATGGAATTCGATTTAACTTCGTTTACTCTAGCACCGACTGTTGAAGCGTTTGATCGCTGTAGAAAGAAAGATCTTCTTTTAATAGCGGACTTCTTTCATATCGATGTTCCGAGAGAATCTACCAAACAGGTAATTAAAGTAGAGTTGTATGGTCAGTTGGTAAGAGATGGTATTTTGCCAAAAGAAAGCGATGAGGACGTAGAGCAACTCAGACTCGCAGCAGATAAAAATATGGATCCACTTGACATTGATTCTGTTTCTGGACAAGACCCTAGATTAGCAGTGAGGTTAAAGGAGTTGGACCTGTTAATAAAAAAACAAGAGTGTGAAGCACAGATGATTAAATTAAGGGTGATTGAAGCGGAGGTTGATCGGGATGTTAGGCTGCGAAGGCTCGCTTTAGAAGATCAGGGCGTTGCTGCGCAACCAGTCCCTTCACCGCGCACCAAAGTCTCTTCACTTGCTTCTCCAGTACCGCCGCCGGTGGTTAGCCCCTTGCCTGGAGGGCATAATCAGGTATCTGTAAATATTCCTTTTGATCCTAGTCGATTTATTAAACTTGTGCCGCCATTTAGAGAAGCAGAGGTTGATTTTTATTTTGTTGCATTTGAGCGAGTTGCAGGTAAGTTAGGTTGGCCAAAAGATATGTGGGCTCTCTTATTACAATGCAGCCTCACTGGAAAAGCGCAGGAGGTTTGTTCTGCCCTGCCAGTCGAGTCATCTCTCGATTATGACATAATTAAAACCGCAGTGTTACGCGCTTATGAACTTGTTCCCGAAGCATACCGGCAAAAGTTCCGACGTCATGCGAAAACAGCCAGACAATCATATGTTGAATTTGCAAGGGAGAAAAGAGTTCTCTTTGATAAATGGTGTTTGGCTAGTAAGATAACGTCCTTAGACCAGTTACAGGAGTTAATTTTACTAGAAGACTTTAAGAATTGTGTACCAGAAAATTTAGTAGTTCACTTGAATGAACAGAAAGTGGCTTGCTTGTCGAATGCAGCCGTTTTGGTTGATGAATTTGTATTAACGCATCGCACTGTTTTTCCTGTAGCGCGGCAGCCAAGATTCGCCCCGCAATGTGTCGGTGAACCGCAGAGTGTGGCGCCTCTTCTTATGCGCCCTGTTAGAGTGGAGAATTTTGCAAAGAATCCTCGTAAATTTAAATCCGCAAATAGTGAGAGGAGGGAGTGTTTCTATTGTCTAAGCCCTGAGCATTTGATTGCAGATTGTCAGTTGTGGAAACAAAAAACTGTAAACTCCAGAACTAAAAGTGTAGCTCTTACTCAGCCCCTACCAGAACTAAATTCTAGTAATGTAGAAAGTTACCAGCCCTTTCTACTGGATGGTATGGTCTCTGATTTTCCTGATGCTGAGTTTAAGCCTGTAGTTATGTTAAGAGACACTGGATCAGCCCAATCCTTTATTCTTGAAAGTCTCTTACCATTTTCTGCTGACACATATACTGGGCATGATGTATTAGTTCGGGGCATTGAGATGCACTGTGTGAATGTACCATTGCACAAAGTTCAATTAAAGTCTAATCTTGTCAGTGGACAGGTTAAGATGGGTGTTCGTAAACGGTTACCTGTGGAAGGTATAGATGTGATAATAGGGAATGATTTAGCAGGTGGTGAAGTCTTCCCTACCCCGATTGTAAGTCATACTCCAGTTGTGAAAGATAACTATTAATCTTGCTACTTTGTATCCCTCAGTTTTTCCTGCATGCGCAGTGACGCGTGCACAAGCACAAAAATTCAAGGAAGTGGTGGATCTAACTGATTCTTTTCTAGTTCCTGAAACAGCCCCATTGGAGTACAAACTGTCTATAGAGCCTGAACCAGAGTCTGATTCCAGTTCAGAATCAAAAACACCCTTAAAAATGAGTAGAGAACATCTAACAAAGGCACAAAAGGAAGATCCAACACTACTGAAGTGTGTTAAAGCTGCAGATCTTGGGTATGCACCTAAATCAGGTGTGATATATTTTTGGGGTGATGGATTATTGATGCGCAGATGGAAACCAGACATAAATGATGAGAATTGTCAGGAGGTCCAGCAGATAGTTTTGCCAGATGGTTACCGTACACCTGTAATGAAGTTGGCTCATGAACATGTAATGTCTGGTCATCTGGGTGTGAAAAAAACCTTCTACCGTATTTCCAGATACTTCTACTGGCCTGGTATTAAGTCTGCTGTGTCTGCTTTCTGCAGAGCCTGCAAGGTTTGTCAACTCACAGGAAAACCGAACCAGAAAGTTCCAGTAGCCTCTCTCTCTCCCATTCCTGTGGTGAATGAGCCGTTTGAACGTTTGGTCATTGATTGTGTTGGCCCATTGCCAAAGTCCAAGGCAGGACACCAATATATATTAACCATCATGTGTGCTGCAACACGCTTTCCTGAAGCTGTGCCACTGCGTAGTCTGAAAGCTAAAACAGTTGTGAAAGAGTTGATCAAGTTCTGTTCCATTTTTGGACTCCCAAAAATAGTCCAAACAGATCGTGGCACAAACTTTACATCAAAAATGTTTGAACAGATTTTGAAGGAGCTTGGTGTAAATCATCAGCTGTCCAGTGCCTACCACCCAGAATCACAATTGAAAGATTTCACCAAATACTTAAAACAATGTTGCGTAGCTATTGCATGGAGACGGGAAAGGACTGGGATGAAGGTCTTCCATTTCTTCTGTTTGCAGTGAGAGAAACTGTGCAAGAGTCTCTGAAATTCAGTCCTGCAGAGCTGGTTTTCGGTCATGTGGTACGGGGGCCACTAAAGTTGTTAAGTGAGCAGCTGTTGACCGAACCTTCGAAACCCGTGACTGTCCCTGACTATGTCCACTCCCTCCACCAAAGACTTAAGCATGCTCGTAAAATAGCCACACAACACCTTGTGGTAGCGCAAAGTAAAATGAAAGCCCGCTTTGACCAAAAATCTGTTGATCGATCATTTCAGCCTGGTGATTTTGTATTGGCTTTGCTACCCACTCCTGGTTCTGTGTTTCAAGCGAGGTTTGCTGGTCCCTACGTGGTCAAAAAGAAAGTAAGTAACACAAATTATGTAATTAATACACCTGACCGTAGACGTAAAAGCCGTTTGTGCCACATCAACATGCTGAAAAAGTATGTGTCTAATATGGACAAAAGTGAAGTAAAGTGTGGCATGGAAACAAATGAAAAAAAAGGTGAGATGTTGACCGTGCCAACTTCCACTGTGGCTGTGATTCCAAACTATACCATGGAAGAAGATGGGTTGAATACCAGAGAAGTTCAAGTTTCCTCCACAAGACTACAGAATTCTGCCATTCTAAGTAATGTGAAAAACTATCTTGCTCATCTTGATGAAAGTCAAGCTGGTGAACTGACTGGTTTACTGCATGAATACCCTCAACTCTTTTCAGATGTGCCTGGAAAAACTGCAGTGTGCTCTCATGACATTGATGTTGGAGATGCATCCCCGATCAAACAACACCCGTATCGTGTTAACCCCCAGAAACGTGACATAATGAAAGCTGAAGTGGAGTATATGTTACAACATGGTTTTGCTGTTCCAAGTCAGAGTCCTTGGAGTTCGCCTTGTCTGCTGGTTCCAAAACCAGACTCCACCTATCGCTTCTGCACAGACTTTCGCAAAGTTAACAACGCTACTAAAGCGGATTCCTTCCCACTTCCACGGGTCGAAGACTGTGTGGACAGGGTAGGGAATGCAAAATTTGTAACAAAGTTAGATCTCCTAAAAGGGTACTGGCAGGTGCCTCTAACTCCTCGAGCCTCAGAGATTTCAGCTTTTGTCACCCCAGACAATTTTCTGCAATACACTGTTCTGGCATTTGGGATGCGGAATGCTCCAGCTACATTCCAACGATTAATGCATAATGTGTTGGCAGAAGTGAAAAACTGTGAAGTATATATTGATGATGTGGTTATCTATTCATCTACGTGGCAGGAACATCTCTCCACCCTTAAAGGGGTTTTTCAATGTTTTGCAGATGCCTCGCTGACCTTGAATTTGGCCAAATGTGAGTTTGCCAAGGGAGTGATCACCTATCTGGGTAAGCAGGTTGGCCAAGGGATGGTGAAACCTGTTACAGCCAAAATCACAGCCATCATTGAATACCCTATTCCCACTAATAAACGTGAACTGCGCAGATTCCTTGGAATGTGTGGATACTATCGTGCATTCTGCCAAAATTTTTCCTCCGTTGTCTCCCCACTCACTGATATGCTGAGCACTTCAAAAAGTTTTAACTGGACAACTAGTTGTGAAAACTCTTTTAATGCAGCAAAGGACTTGCTCTGTAGTGCCCCTGTTCTCAAAGCTCCACAATTTGAAGCCCCATTTACCTTGCAGGTTGATGCCTCTGCTACAGGAGCTGGTGCAGTCCTGCTGCAGGATGATCAGTGTGGTATAGAGCATCCGGTGTCATTTTTTTCTAAGAAATTCTCAAAGTGTCAACAGAACTATAGTGTTATTGAGAAAGAAGCGTTGGCCCTGATAATGGCACTACAACATTTCGAAGTATATATAGGTGGTAGTGTGACCCCTATAGTTGTGTATACGGATCACAATCCGTTAACTTTTCTTGACCGCATGTCAAGCTCCAGTCAACGGCTCCTGCGATGGTCTCTGGCTATCCAAGAGTTTAACTTGGATATCCGCTATAAGAGAGGCTCAGATAATGTAGTAGCTGATGCGCGGTCCAGGACATAAGCTGTTTTAAATAGTGAAAAAAAAAAAAAGGAAAAAAAACTGGTGTGAAACGTGTTTATTTCTATTTTTCCTTTGTGGGAGTGAATGCATTTAGTATACACAATTTTTATTGTTTGTTACTTTAACGGTGGGGGTGTTACGTCCCGTGACGTAAGAGTGTGGTGATTGGGTGAAGATAATTGTGTTGCTAGTCTCTTTCGCTCTCTCTCTCTCTCTCTCTCTCTCTCTTGCCACACAGCGCTCCAAATCACCAGCAGCTGAGCCTAATTAGGAGCGTGGAATGGACCGTGTATAAAAGCAACAGCAAAGCGGAGACCAGGAGAGATCCCTTTCACTTATCCCAACCAGCGTGTTGTAGTGACAACAGTGTTATGATTGTGATTCTGTGGTGTAAATACAAAGTGGTAAACATAAGACGTGTGAGGATTTAAACGTAAACCCGTGTAAGGAGACGGGAGCCTATTTATTTTGGGTTTTTCTCCGCTTTCAGTTTTCTCCTGTTTTTTCGTTAGTCAGGGAGAGAGGTAAGAGAATTGTCTTTGATTTGTTTTTCTTTGGGTAGGTAAATTTATATTGATTTAAAACCATTTAGGAAGATCTGGTTATGTTTATTATTTTGGCGTTTTCCCTCTCCTGACGATTTGGGTTGTTGTTTTGTTTTGTTAATCCATCATTGTGTATATATTATTTAGTCGGCCTGTTTACGCCGACAACTAAAATAAAACCCTTCATGCTGGAATTTAAATCGTGTGTTAAGTGGTGATAATCTAAAGAGTGGTGAGGTTGGTTTGGGATAGGGGAAAGGTGATTTTCTCCCCGTTTATTCTTGCGGGCCATATAAATTAATTTTATTTATTATTTTCGTTAAGCAAATTATATTGTTGCTTCCTTCCCAACCCCTAGACTGGGACAGGAATGTAACACTACACACGTAACAACCCACTGAATGGTATGTGTAAGTACACATGTGTAACAGAACATTGGTAACAACACTTTTAGGTAATGGATGTGCAAATGTGTATCAGGACTAACAGCAATTTTTGGTAAAGACAGTAGGCCTATTACACTTAATATTAAGTAAACAATTCCTATGGATTTACAATATGAATATTCTGATGTTACACAGCAGCGGCCAGTAGGCTTATATGCAGGTGCAGCTCAGTAAAATAGAATGCACACAAACTGAAGTAGTTTAAGTCTTTGTTTTTTCTTTAATTGTGATAATTTAGACTCACATTTGACAAAACCCACCAACTCAACAAATAAGATCGTTTCATAAGACCAATTAAAAAAAATAAAATAAAATAAAAAAATAGTGAAGTGTTGGCCTTCTGTAAAGTATGTTCATTCACTGTATATTTACTCAATACTTGATATGGTCTCATTTTGCTTTAATTGCTGCCTCAATTCAGCATGGCATGGAGGTGATCAGTTTGTGACACTGCTGAGCAGGGCTGTGCACAGACCTTTTGTGGGGCATGTGCTGAAACTGAAAAAAGGGCACCCCCCTCCCCCCAAAAAAAACTTTTATACAGATAATATATACATATAGAGGGTACCTTTAAAACTAATTACAACAACACTCTTCTGTGAGCCATGTGTTTGAAGATGTTTATGACCCCACTGTGATGTCCCTCTCAATGGCTATAAGGAGAAAGGCATTTAAAGACCATTTAATTTCTAAATTATATTTTACGATAGCTTGGCATCAAACAGTGCAAATACACCTGGCCTTCTAGTAAAGTTAGCTTTACCAATTTGCCTCCTGGGTGGTTGTCTGTGTTTTTGAAATGGTTGTGCACTCTCTCTTATTTAGTTGTGTTAGATGTTCATTTTCTTTGCTTTGCATACATGCAGATTACATTCTGCATGATAAAATATATAGAATGCACAGTGACCTGATGATTCTCATTCTTCTTGTGTAAAGTTTGACTGACAGTTTGAGCGGTTCTAAGAGGTACGCTTTTTAATGCCTTTAATTGGTTAAATATTTGTTTAAAAGACAAACAAGGGTTACCAACAGCTTTGATTAATAAAAAAACATTAAAAATCCCCCCAAAAAAGGGCACTTCACAGGTTGAGGTTGCTGCTGAGGTGGTATGGAAGCTCAGGTGTCTGCATTTTTTGTTCTCTTGTTTCTCATTTTCCTCTTGACAATACCCCATATATTCTCTGTGGGATTCGCATTGCACCCCAAAACTTAACACTGGACTTCATGCAACTTGGGCTATGAGCTTTCCCACCCTTTCTCCAGACTCTAAGATCTTAGTTTCCAAATGAGAAACAAAACTTGCCACTGGGAAACGGTCTAGTTCTTCTTCTTCTTAGCCCAGGTTAGACGCCTCTGACGTTGGCTTAACCGGAGGAATGCAACAACTGTAGCCAAATTCCTTGACATGTTTATGTGTGGGGGTTCTTGATGCCTTTAGCCCAGCCTCAGTCCATTCTTTGTAAAGTTCACCCAAATTCGTGAATCGATTTTGCTTGACAATCTTCATAAGGCTGTGGTTCTCTCGGTTGGTTGTGCATCTTTTCCTTCCACATTTTTTTTCCACTCAACTTTTTGTGAACAGCCAGCTTCTTTGGCAATGATTGTTTTAGTGAACCAAACCGAGAGACCATTTTGAAGGCTCAGGAAACCTCTGCAGGTGTTTTGAGTTGATTAACTGATTGGCATGTCACCATATTCTAATTTGTTGAGATTGTTGTGAATTGGTGGGTTTTTGGTTAAATGTGATCCTAAATCCTCACAATTAAAAGAACCAAAGAAATGAACTACTTCAGTCTACATGCATTAAATTTATTTAATACACAAGTTTCACAATTTTAGTTAAATATATATATATTTGTGTTCCTGTGTTCAGTCGGTTTGTCATTTGGATTTACTTTGTTGCCGATCTCTGCCTGTTCCCGGATTTACGCATTGCTTCTTTCCTCGGACTCTGTTTGCTGGTAATCGACCTTTGCTTTGGATATCGTTTATGCTATTGTCTATGCCTCTACTGATCCTGTTTGCTGGTGCTCGACTTTGTCTGCCTGACCCTGAGTATAAATAAACACTGTTACATTTGAACCTGCACGCTTCATGCCATCATTCATGACATTAAATGTATTATTTTGAAACAACTTAAAGTATATTAAGTGTATTTTAAGATATATTTAAGTTCAACTTTTATATATTTGCAATATATTCAATTCATTGAAATTGTGTTAAAATGGACCCAATTTAAGTATATTTAGTGCAACTAAATAATAAGTGCATTTCTGTGATTGAGCACTAGAATCGTTTGGATCCATTTGCTGGCTTTTATTCAAAGGATGGTCAAACAGGCTTAGGTCAATCAACAGGCAGACAATAATGGTGGAGACAAGGCAGTAAATCAAAGTACAGGCAGGAAGTTCAAGGCAGGCAGCGATCATCAATAGTCCGAGAAACAGGCAAAATAGTCAAGTCAGGCAGCGAGAATCAAGAGTCCAATAAACAATCCAAAAATCAAACCAGGTAATCAAACAAGAGAAACGCTCAGAATTATCACAGACGTAAAGACTGCGCGTAGAGGCAGCGTCTGCTCGCTGCTTTTAAAGAGCATATAATGCCGAACAGCTGGCGGTGAAATCAGCCCAGGTGCGTGGGGAAAAAAGGTCCGGGGAGAAACACTAATACTCGGGCGAAGGTTCCCGCTGCTGTGATCCAGAGAGCGCCACAGAGGCGCTACTGGTGACAGACCCCCTCCCCTGCGAGCGGCTCCTGAAGCGAGGAAACTGTCAACGCCGAGGTTTTCTGCGGGGTCTGAGAGCCGGCTAGTTGGGGTCGGCCCGGTGGAAGGCCTCAGTGAGAGCTGGGTCCATGATGTTCTGGGAGTTAACCCAGGACCTCTCCTCGGGTCCATACCCCTCCCAGTCGACAAGGTATTGCAGTACCCTGCCTCGGCGTTGGGAATCTAGGAGTTCGCAGACCTGGTAGATGTCCTCCTGGTTCTCAGCAAGGGGAGGGACGTCCGGATTTGCAAGCTCTTCTACGCCCTTCTCTCTGGTGGGTTCAGCAGCGGGCTTGAGCAGGGAAACATGGAAAGTAGGAGAGATGCTGTAAGTGGCAGGTAAATCTAATCTAAAGGATACTGGTGTTATTTGTCTTTGAATTTGAAATGGCCCCACGTACCTGGGATTTAGCTTTCGGCAGGGTAGACGGAGCCTGAGGTCCCG
>JAUCMU010000954.1:0-10125 GCA_032275025.1 Enteromius treurensis | reverse complement strand
AAACATGAAACAACAGACGCTGACATCGCAGCTGGCCGATTCATTATTGTGTTCGGTTCTCCAGAATTGCTCGTGGGGGTTAAAAACATGGAGAGATATGCTTAAACATATGTTTACCGCAAGCGTCTCATCCGGATTTCTAAGCTGACTGACTTGTTGCACGCTGTTCTGTTGTTGTGGGGACATTTCCACACCCCGAAACGTGACGCTGAACAAAACGAACTGCGATTGGTTGTTTGACATGTCAGTCAAACGGCATTATAGGCAGGCCTTGCCAAAGTAAGCGGCTATGAAGTCCAGACCTTCAGCCGGCAGTCTATGCGAGACTATGTGAAGTATAGCTCCGTTGTTGTTCAAAGTAAAAGAAAGGGGGGGGGGGGTTGGGGACAAGGTCATATTATGTTAGATTTAAAAATAAAAATGTAAAAAGACATTCTCTTTTTTTACTGTATTTTTGCCTAATCAAAAACATACCGAACCGTGACACTACTGTATCGTATCAAACCGAACCGTGATTTTTGTGAACCGTTACACCCCTTGTTCAGTCGTGCATGCGCATTGTGCAAAGTTCTTACTGGAATTAGTTCACCTGTTTCCAGTCTTTGGGTTTAAGTCGTTCTTTCATAATGTGAATGCAGTCAGAGCCGGAAAGAGAATAATGATATGGTCATCTATCCAGTCTTTGGGTTTGAGTAGTTCGTTCATCATGTGATAGCCCCATAAGCCAAAAAAAAAAAAACCTGAACCACTCGAAAGACTTTATTTGATAGTTTATTTCACATTTCTTGTAGTTGACAAATAAAAATTGGATTGTGTCTTATTTGGTGTGACAGAAAAAAGGGAAAAAAAACTACAAAAAAAACCAACGTCACTCCACGTCAAGTACCCAGCTACACTTATATGTAGATTGCGAATATAGAAATTATTTTAAAAAGGGCACCTGCAGTCATATGATCCACAACTGGTTGAGCAATCGAAGAACTAATCAACTTGGCTACAAATCACCAGACGTTAGTGACAATTTTAAGATTTTCTCTCCATCTTTAAACAAGCATTGAGCAAAACATGAAAGTCTAAAACACTGCAGCTTGTTTTAATAACTCCTCTTCTCCACCCAACTGACATTTACCTCACTGGGCTAAATGAGGTGAGTAATATTTTATGAACACAGCTTCCTTTGTAGAAAGATATGGCAGAGGTGGTATAGTTTAACCTTGGTGTGTGGCGTATATCTGTCTCTCTCACACACCCACGATCCTCAGCGGCATACAGAAGACAGTGCTTTGGGTACGAACCCCAGTCTGAATTCCAAATGAAGGATTGTGGTTACTCCTCTCTTTAACTCCAGGTCTCTGTGGACGTCCCTCCCTCAGTCAATTGCACGAACAGAACAGTTCTACAAGTCATGTCCAAACCTTGTCTCCTGCTTTCCCGCTTTGCTTTTGATGAATATTTAAAGCGCTAGAATAAAAGTGTTGCAGGTAACCAGCCACATTGATTTTCAGATGTGGGGACAAACATACCAAAATTAGATGTCAAAGTCCAGATGCCGATGTTTAAAGTGAAATATGGCTGTTTGTGTTTGCGACTGGGCTGTGAGAGGGCAGATCCATTTATTCAGAAACCAGTAGAAAATAGACCATCTTTCATTTCGGTGTGTGTAGAAAGCATTGCGTGGGCTTCATTACCTGCAAACTAACAATATGCTAAATCAAATCATTGTAATGAAGCTGACGATGTAATTTGGTCTTGGTGGCATTCACAGATTTTAGCATTTGAAATGAAAAACATCAACTGAGTGATCAAAACACTGATGATTTCTGGTCTCTTGGCATAAACGTACCTGGGTGCACTTTTGCATATCACTGCATTTTCCAAAAGAAATTAACTCAGACGCCTTTTATTCCTTTTTACACAAATTTACAAAGTTTCAATTAATAAAGTGTCATTTTTACACAATTAATTGAAGAATATTATTATATGACTTCAAAACAATATTAATATGCTGGGAGATTTGAAAACTGATGAACATTAGCGTCACACATCCAGCTTCATATATCTGGGTTTTCATAGACCCATTTAATTTGTTCGGTAGCTCACGGAGTACAGAGGCGAGGAGCTCCGGTTTGAATCCTGTGTAACTACAGTTCAACAAAACAGTTTATATCTATGTAAAAGTACATTAAAATAACACTTTTTCATCAGTAAAATTGTTAACACTATCGGGTAGGTTTAGGGTTAGATTTGGTGTAGGGCATATTTCCTGCTAACTTTTAGCAACAGGCCACGGATATTTGAATTCTGAACCATGGCAATACAAACATCAACATAATAAAATGTGACAGGGTTCACATATTAAACCTGTGTTTTAGCCCCACTAAGAGGGCATTTCTCTTTCAAACCGCGGTGAAATGTGCGGTAAGGTACGTAAAATTGGTGTTGCACAAAAAGTGCACAGAGGTACATATTTTTATGAGACCAGGTTGATTTTATGTTCGAGGAGGATGCTGAGATTCAGTCTTCTAGGTTGCAACACATCTAATGAAAATATTTAGTTCCACAGTTATTCCCTATTGAACTCTATGGAGAAAAAGTCTTTGGTTCATGAGACTAACAGATTTTTTGGCATTTTGCTAAGGTGCTTTGGGTGGTTTGTTATGTGATGTTCAGAGTGGTCTAAGTTTGAAGAGCCCAATGTGAAGTGATATTTATTTAAAGTCATGAACTGATTAAATGCTGATGTAAAATTCCACTAAATACCATGTTTGTACTCTTTTTATGTTCTGAAAAATAATACGCCATGCAGGTTATGCAATTTAATAAAAAAAATAAAAAAAAGCCAGTATTAAAATTCTGAGGATGTTACATTACATTTAATAGAGACTATTTAATTTTACATTAGCATTTTTTAATTCATTCAAAAATAATCATACTCATGACTTTAAAATCATAAATATCGCATGAGGATGGGCTCTTTAAACTTGGACGCAGCAAGAAACCACTTTAGCAATCCCAGACCCACTCAGAATACACAGTAAATCGCACTTCTAGTGTCACAAACCAAAGGCTTCTGGTTTATCCACAGACTTCGCTTGCACACTGAAGTCTGAAGCTTCAAGTCTGAATAGTAGCAGCGCAGTTATTGAGTTTCTCCTTCCTGTCTAGTTCTTTCAAACGCCCTCATTCTCAAGGTATTTACTCCACCACAACGGACACATTGATTTCAAATATGTCTCATGGTTTGTGCCTGACGTTCAATGCATGCAAGGAGCGGTTCTAATTGACAACATCAAACTTTGAGCACTGAATTGATTATGTTGAGATTGTTTAGCAGGGGGCTGAATGACCTCTGAAAATAACTACATTTATTCGTTTTTGAATCATAAATATAATTTGATGGATTTGCCTCGTTATGCATTTTGTGAAAAATATGCTCATGCATGCTGTCTTTAATATTATTCAGAGAAGAGGAGAATATAAATAAAAAAATATAAACTTTTAATATTATGAATTCAATTAATATATTTTGAAATGTTTTTAAATCTAGTATAAAATAATAATAAATACAATTACAATCCACATAAAATTTAGATTTAGATTTTTTACAGTATAAATGAGTCTTTATGCATTACAGTATAAAGCTTTTTTTATTTAATGTATATTTTTTTATGTGTATCATCAAAAAGTTAGAAAACTCCCTCGATGCGATATGAAGGTCAAAACAAATGAGGAGGATTTGAAAAATAGTAGGCAATTTTCTTCTCAATTTGAATGAGGTTATGCAAGAAAGAATACATAAACGGGGCTGTATTAAAATGACAAAGTATTTACAACATCCTCAGGGAAAACTAGTCCGGTCCAAATAGGGATTTTGGCTGCCAATCAGACACAATGTTATTTAGACTGCTTTTAGGATATACATCATATGAACAAGCAGAGGAAATCTTGGTAAATCTCCCAGGATGCAGTTCAACTGTGCCGCTAGCAGTGAGTTCAAGTGAAAAAGGTCTACAAGAGCTGAAATTCCAGGCCTTCCTAACCTCTCTAAGTTCTTCACCCCTCTCATTCCTTTCAGAACTAATTGCTGTAATTAATTTGCATGACCTACAGTCAATCCAAGTTCTTGTTATCCCCTGGTCAGGTTATTAGCGAGGTGTGAAATGAATTTACAGCTCTCAGTGGAGGTGAGAGCACAGCAGCATGGCAGCCTGAGACTTGTCACTGCACGGCAAAAAATTTGGAACTGTATCGTGAAGACAAAGGAGGAGTTTAGCAGGTATGTGGACACAGAACTATGGATTGTGTGATCTGACTGGTTGTTTGTGACACCTGAAAGCATACTATATATACATGAATGGTAGGCTATATCTTATCTTCTACCTTGTCTCATGTACTGTACCTGGGTGCACTTTTTAGTTAGACACAAAATACTTAACAACAAGAACATACCACTGCAATTTATACTTTAAATTAAGTATAAATTTGCACAAGCACAAGCCAAAAAAAAAAAAAAAAAAAAAAAATAGGAGCAAGATCTAGCTAATGAAAATTCCTCACACTTTCAGAAAAAAAATGTGACTTTCCAGCCATTTCTGATTACTGAATCAGGATTCTTTAAAGTCTTTTGAGTTAGATTTTAAACTACTATAGTTAACTGAATCATTAAAAAGGAATCAATTTAAATGAGAAACTCACTTTAGAGTAGGAGCAATATTTTGCTAATGAAATTGTTCACACTTTTTTTGACAAATACATGACTTTTCCAGGCATTTCTGATGATTGGTTTAAAAAAAATAGTAATATAATAATACAAATATTCATAATAATAAAAACACTTTATATTCGGAGGCTTTAGATACGTACCTTTACATTTAAATAATTTGGTACAATGCACTTGTTGTGTACATACATGTTTTTACAGTGTACGTATATTTAAAAAAAACTGATAAAAAAAACTGATACATACATACTAATTAATTTCTGTATTTGCATTCATAATTACATTGTTGACTCATCCTTTACTCCTTAACCCACCCTTAAACCTGTCCCTAACCATAACCATATCCTACCTCAATAGCACTACAAGTGTTTTGTGATACAATATGAACACAATAACTACATTTATACTTATTTTGTGATGTAAGTACATAGTAGTTAAGATCACCAAATTTAAAATGTGACCCAATTTTGATGTAGATCATATTATGAAACAACTCAACTCAAATGAAGAATTTGCTTAAAAAACAACTCACATAAGCAATATTTAGAGAAGCATAAATAAAATAATTTATATTCATAGTAGAAATTTTCAAGCTTCCTAGGCCTGGTTAACACAATTTAAAAATTCCACATTTCAATGACCAAGGGACCCCATCCATTATATATTTAACTAAAGACATCCATGCACTTAATCTTAAACCATTTTTCTATAAATCAATGTGTCAAATGACATTAGTTTTTTCCTAATTAAATTTATAATTACATTTTAATTAATTATTTCTCACTGCTCAGGGCAGGTTGTAAAAAAAGCCCATCTGTTCTCCAGAGAGACGTCATTTATAAACAGTCCCCAACGTCATGTTCATATATTACTCTACCTAGTTTTAGTATAGCTGTATTGGTTATTTCTGCAAAGCCAAACAAGAGATGTTTTTTTCTACCTTGCTCTTCTCAAAGAGGTTACATCTCATAGGTCTCTGGAGAGGGTGGCATCTTCGTGGGATGTGCCAGAACAGCTTGGCGATGTTTGCTCAGTGTTGGCTGCAGATAGCCAGCGGAGGAGACACAGATAACAGGGTTTGCCAGCATAACTAGTGACCTTTTCAAACACCGCACAGGGGGCAATGGTACCATTCGCTGCTTTTCACGATCTCTGATGCCCCCTAAAGCCTTGGCACTTTTCAGACCCCTGATGCTGAGAGAAGACTCCTACTGCTTGCAATCAAAGCTGCCAGTGAAGGTCAACCAGTAGAAACCCCAGCATCATTCCTTACCATGACACTGATCTGTCAGAAAGATGAGACAGGGTTACATGGTATAATACATCAGTGATTATATATGATACTGCACCAAGGCCAAACTACTACTTGGTTTATGTCTTTTTTATTCTTGTTTTTGAGAAAGAAGCTTCATGCACCTACTTTGGACACAAACGAGTGGGACGAGATAAAAGAAAAATCTTACTGTATTTATAGAAGCTAGGCTCCACCAAATTAATAAAACGAATAAAATAATGCCACGTTCAGAGACATTTACATTTATTTAGCTGTTTAATGCAAAGAAACCTAAGGATAATAAGGAAAATCACAAAAATACAAAGCTTGCAATTATAAGGAATAAATGCAATTGTAGTCACAGTTTTGAGAAATAAAATGCGGTAACAAGAAAGAGTTGGAATTGTTTTGTTTATTTTATTTTTCATTATTATTATAATTGTCATCCAGATCTGATGTAAAAAAAAAAGTGTTTTGTTTGTTTATTTATTTATTTATTTATTTTTTGGTTAGGTTTGATTTGTTTTGTAAATCTAAATGCAAATATTCGTAGACAAGACATTTCCTATTCAAATAATTGTCGATTCTCGATTTCTCAGTTGGTAAATTTGTGGTTTAAGAGGAAACAGTGACACCTGCTGTCAAAACAGAACAAAGCTATTAATATCAAACAGTGTATATATCCAAATTTCTCTTATTTATTCAGACCCATCTCGACTCAGCACTGATCATGACATGAGATGTGATTGGCTGTTCCTAGTGGCAGTCCATTTATATGCAGCATAACTGGTCTCTTTAAAGGGTGAGTTTTGGGCCAGTGTATTGAGTGCTTGCATAAGAGTCACCACCGTTCAGAGTAGATTTGAGAGCAGATCGACTCTTTCCAGTCCTCAAACAAAGCATAGTGGGTGTTCTGACCCGCCTGTAGCCCCTACCTTTCAAAGGGGCAGTTGGGAATGTAGGTCTGTTCCTCCTGTGGAGCAGCTGGCAGGTTCACGGTGGTTCAGTTCACAGCGTTCCCGATTGATCCATGTCACAACATGAGAGCCGGGTACGAGCGTGCAAAAGCACAAGAACAAGTCATGCAGGGGAGATGTGAGCTGGAAGACACGGTGAGCTAAAGACAAGGAGAAAGAGATGTGTTTGAACGTGAACATGAAGTCAAAATAGACTCTGTTTACTTTCTTAATACATGTTTCTGGTCCTATTGTAAAGATTGTGTATGTTATTCCACAAAATAATAATAATAAATGTCAATGCTTTTTTTTTTTACTATCATAAGGATGCCAGAAATGTTGAATATAACCAATGTTTGCCAATATCAAAAAACGTCTAGGTTACTATGGGTCTGTTCCCATATGTAACGTAAGTGATTCGACTGAAAGAGTAACGTCTAGGTTACGAAAGTAACCCACGTTCCCTGAAGGAGGGAACGGAGACGTAACATATGGGATGTCGCTTGAGAGACCAATCGTCTTCGAATCCTTTGGAAAAAGCCAATGAATATTGCCGTGCAATAATTACAGCCAGGTGCACCTTATCAGAGCGTGAGTATAAGAAGGCACGGCTGGATTGCACATGCAGGTTTTCGCAGAGGAGCCGAGTCGGCGTCAGCGCGACCCGGGGTCGTGGCAGAAAGATGTAACGTCTCCGTTCCCTCCTTCAGGGAATGTGGGTTACTTTCGTTACCCAGACGTTACTCTTTCAGTCGAATCACTTCGAAGTTACATATGGGAACAGACCCATGGAAGAGGCCACGACCCTGAGGCCGCGTTACACGGAGACACCGGTGCTGACAAGCTTGACAGCAGGAGGACAGGACACATCAACTGTAAGGCCGGGTCTGCCTCCTCCTGGGGCAGAGCTTGCAGGTTCACTACCTGGCTTCGAAAAGGTGTGGTAGGAACCTTGGGCACGTAGCCGGGCCGAGGTCTCAGTGTTACGTAAGAGCCAGCCGGACCAAACTCTAGGCACTCTTCATCGACAGAGAAGACTTGAAGGTCCCCGATCCTCTTGATGGAGGCCAGGGCAATCAGAAGTGCTGTCTTTAATGACAGGTATTTCAACTCGACTGACTCCAGGAACCAGACGAGCAAGTTCCAGAGATCGGGCCACAGGTGCCAGATCGTGCCCATCCCCTGAGAATCCCCTCAAGGGGATTTTCCAAGGAGGGACTACCGCGAGGAGCATTAGCTTAACTGATTAACTGTTGGGTAGCTGTCCAGGTGCCCGAGGCTGCTTGCCTGATGCATATAGCACCCCAACCCATGGAAGAGGCATCTGTGTGCACTACAACATGCTGTGACACTTGTCCTAGGGGCACTCCAGTCCAAAGGAAGGCAAGGTCTGACCACGGGTTGAATAGGTGGCGACACTCCGGGAAAACGCCCATCCGAAGTGTGCCACGGTGCCATGCCCATCTCGGGACTCGATCATGTAATCAGTGCTGAAGCGGTCTCATATGAAGCAGCCCCAGCGGCGTTATCGCGGCTGCAGGTGCCGTATGCCCAGGAGCCTCTGAAATTTCTTGAGAGGAACTGCTGTCTTGTGCCTGAATGACCTCAGACATGTCAGCATGGCCTGCGCGCTCTCCCCCGTGAGGCGGCCAGTCATTGCGACCGAGTCCAGCTCCATGCTGAGATAAGAGATCCTCTGCACCGGACAGAGTTTGCTCTTCACTCGGTTGACCTGAAGGCCCAGATGGCTGAGGTGCCGTAGTACCAGGTCCTTGTGCTGACACAGCAACTCTTGCGAGTGAGCTGTTATTAGCCAGACTTCAAGGTAGTTGAGAATGCGGATGCCCATCTGCCATAAGGGCAGAAGACAGAGATCTTGACCCTCCAACGCAGACCGCCGAAGGAGTCTGTGGCATGGCAAAACCAAGATGTGAAAGCACGCGTCCGTCGATGGCTGCTAAACCAATTCTGGGGCCGAATGCACGTTAGTATGTGCTTCGGCGTGGGCTTTCTGAATGGCATCCTGAGAAGGGACTGATTCAGGGCTCAGAGCTCCAGGACGGGTCTCAACCCACCTCTCTTTCTGGGCACGATGAAGTGAGAGTTGTGAAACCCTGACCTCATCTCGGCTGGAGGAACAGGCTCGATTGCGTCCTTCGCCAGTAAGACAGCACCCTCCGCACGGAGGACAGCGGCATCCATGTCTGAATGAACACGGGTATATAGAATGCCTCTGTACCTGGGCGGGTGCCTGGCGAACTGAATTGCATAGCTGAGGCGTACCGTCCATATCAACCACTGCGAGGGGTTGAGGAGCTGTAATCAGGCCCCCAACCATGTCGCAAGGGTACGGTAACAGCCGTGCCTGCAGTGGGGCAGCCTGGTGGGGAACCAGGGAGGGGGCCGGTCCCAGAAGGATGAACACCCTGGGGGCGAGTCTGACTGCTCTGAGCAGCCCTTGCGATCCAGGGCTCCGGGTCCGCATCTGAGGAAAAAAAAGAGAAATGGTTAAATGGAATCTCGGGGCCCTGGGCCCAGAGGTGTGGTAGATTGCCCCTTCTGCTTTTTTTTTTTCGAGGGGCAATCACTATCACTTCCGGGCTGCCCTTGTCAGGGCCGTGGTCCGAGAACTCCAAACCAACCACCTTGACGGCTCGGAGGAGCATAGCCGAGAGCTCAGTGTCCGCCTGGGACGGAGCAGCAACCACGGATGGCCCCTGTCCTGCACCCGCAAGCGCCTTGCCGCCCGACTCTCCCTCTGATGCTGCGGAAGACATCTCAACCTCTTGGGATGTTCCAAAGGAGATGCTCAGCCCGGTGGCATTCGGGGAAGCGCACTGCTCTGGAAGCACCACCACAGGGCTACGGGGTGTGGCAGAAATTCGCCGGGCTTTTACACCCACTGGAACATTCTGCACAGTCACCGTGCGATCCCCCAAGGGGCCCCCCCCGCGGCCGCCATAAAGCCAGCGTGGGAAGGACGCGAGGGAAGCCATCTCGCGAACGAGAGGCGCGAACGCAGTGTAGCAATTGTCATGTGCTCGCAATGAATGCATAAGTCATCCACAAGCGCTGCCTCAGCGTGCCTTTTTGTTTTTTCAAAAGACTGGCGCTCTGTGAGCCTTTATAAAGGCTACCAGTCCCGCGGGTCCGTTGACAGCTGCCCAGTTGAAGAT
>JAUCMU010000953.1:0-10128 GCA_032275025.1 Enteromius treurensis | reverse complement strand
AAGGAAGTTGAAAGGCAGCCTTGGAATCTTGTCTTTTTGTGGAGGTAGCGTGGAGAGAATGTGCCTTCAGTCGTGCGGTCCCGAAGAATGCGTAAAAGGCTGGGTGTGGAAGTAAAAGAACGGGCTATTTATAGTGGGTAGAAGGGGAATTGATTGGGCAGGTGTAATGAGGAGATTGTGGAGGATGTGGTGCCAGCTGTGATTAATCGACCACGCTCCTACTCGAAATAGTTTATTTGCAAAAACTTCACTAAAAAAACAGCAAAACAGCAAGAGTTGTTCCAAAGTGCTGTACAATTTAACAGTTTTATTTGACAAATGAAAAATGTTTTCTTGATTTTTTTATATATACATATATATATATATATATATATATATATATACATATATATAATATTTAACTTCAGTTAAAATTAATTTTATTCATGTGAGACAAGCCAGAGACTGCTGAAAAACAGTTTTAATTTCCATACTCATGATTTAATGCGAGGAATATTACAAACATGTCACCTAATGGTGGTTTTGGAGAAAACTAGATGTCTAGATCAGTGTTGCTCAGTACAGTCTGCAGGATAAATTTTAAGTATTTAAATTAAATTATTATTAATATATTAAAATAATCTAAGTCTAAATTAAAATGTGTTTTAATTAAAAAAAAAATCTATCTTTTGATCAATTTAATGAATCTTTTGCTATTTTATTCAACTAAAACCAAAACCATGTTACGGTGGTTTTCACGGTGGTACAGTGTCACCGGCACTACACAGGAATGGAACGCTGGAGACGTGGAGTATTAAAAAACAAATTCAAGAACATGCAGACAAGGAGTGTAACATTTAGCATGGAAGATAACATAGATAAGATAAGATATCCTAACGACTGACAAGGGAGACTCGGAGACACAGACATTAAATACACAACCAAACATGAGGAGTACTCAAAACACCTGTGAAACATGACTGGGAGCACATTAACTAATAAATCACACAGACGACAGGAAACACCAAATAAGGGCAAACACGTGAGAACAAAGTGAAACCAAAACAGACCGAAACATAACAATAACAACTTCTAAGCTACAAATAAAATACACTTTATCTACATAACTATTAAACTACTAAACAACTATAACTATAACTAATAAAAATGTGAAACAAAACAACAAAATTACTAAAACTTTAATTGGAAATTTAAATGAATATAAAAAATAAATCAGAATATTACAACTATTTATGATTGAAAAATAGCAACAAATAAATTATTAAATTACAATATGATTATAATGTTAATAATGGTATGTTAATTTATTTATAATTAATAGAATATTAATAGAATAAAAACATTTGATTTCAATAATATATTTTTATTATATTAATTAAAATAATTCCACTAAATTAAAATAACATTAATTCAAGTGACTGATATAATATATAAATATTGGATTGTAATCTTCAACGAGGCCATCAGGAATATGAGTATGTATATTTAAAGTACAAATAAGTAATGTCTTGTGCTGTGTGTGATCTTTAATGCATTGCTGTTTCTCAGTACAGTCACGCCTTTGTCATCATTCTCAGATATTAAATGTTCTTTGATTGCATCTGTTTACAGGAATTGCTATTAAATGAAGTACAGTATATTGACATTCATAAGTAATAGATGCGTCCAGGAAAGCTTCTGGTTATTGTTTCCTTATACTTTTTATAAATTACAGTTGGCAAATACTTCATTAAAATGCTGTGGTTTGTGATAGAGAGCGTCCATCATAGGGCTTTACAGACGAGAGAGTTCGGTCTGAGCTACGTGCTTTAATGCATCACGTTCTATGCAGATTAGTTTCTCGGCAGTCTAAAGAGCTGAGTGTTGAACATGTTCAGCTGGTCCTGATGTGTGATGTTTGTAGCTCCGCCGAGGGCAGAAGGTCATTTCGTTCCGCCATGTTCATCTCGGTGCTCGACCGCGGGCTGTTTTCAGATGTACCAGGTGATAAAGTTATTGCTTTAGTAGCAGGTAACAGCCTCGGCAGCCTAAAACCATCTGAGTCTGATCTATGATCTTCTATTAGCACAGACATATCTGTTACTGCTGCTCGTACACCTGACCTTAAAGATACAGTTCACCCCATATCAACATTTGCTGTTAATTTACTCACTCTCAGATTACTTTTTTCTTCTGCAGTAGAACAATAAAGAAGATTGAAGCTGTGCTCCTTGTGATTCATATAATGCAGGTCAATGGGTGCCGGCACTTCAGGGTCACAAAAACAGCATATCAGGCAACACAATATTAATGCTCATGGCTCCTGATGATATACTGAGGTCTTATGAGGTGAAATAATTGGTCTGTGCAAGAAATGTAATATTATTTAAAACATTATTATATTTAATCCAGTGCCAGAGAGAGAATTTCTTCCTTAGTAGTTTTGTCTTGTTTTTTTGTGTTATAGTTTTTTTTTCAAATGATATCTACTGCAATTGTTCAAACATTAAGAATGTTGTGTGCAGATTTTTTTGTCATCATATAGTGTTAAAAAATGTCAGGTGGTACGACTGTTATGTAGCCTAAAATTAGTTAATTTCATTAAATGAATAGTTCAACCAAAAATGAAAATTGCTGCATATTTTACTCATCCACAGCCATCCTAGATATATATGACTTTCTTCTTTTGGACAAAGACATTCAGAGGTTTTTTTAATTTATATATACTTCCAAACTTGGTAATGCTGGTGGATGATGATCATGATTTTAAAGCTCCGTAAAACTGCTAGAACTTTGACTGGCTGACCTCTGACTCGACCTATGACGTATGATGCAACATACGTCGAGTCAAAAGTCAGCCAAGAAGCCGGAACTGGAACTGCAACACTTTCATCATTACCTATTTAACTCTTTCAGAAAACACCTCTATGATAATTGACCTAAACTAACTAATATTAAGCATTATTGTTATTAAAAAAAACTTACGGACAATGCCTTTTCAAGGGTAAATGAAGATTGGCTGGAGACTGATGGTCATCCCAGTGCTCCATCAAGAGCTATATGACAAAATGGCTGAACTGCATGTGATTTAGTTGAATAATGGTGCGTTCACACCAGATGCGAATGAAGCGTTAAGCGCGAGTGATTTACATGTTACAAGTCGATGCAAAGACGCTATTAGACAACCTGCGGTGCGACGCAAATGACGCAGCGTGAATTGAGCGTTTCGCATTTAACGCTCAAGTTAAAAAATATGAGCTTCGGCGAAAATTCGTGCCGCGTTAACCAATCAGGAGCTTGCTCTAGTAGTGACGTGATTACTAGCAAACAAAGGCAGATTTCCGAAACTATGGAGAGCAAAATCATCGTCACTGTATGTGGAGGTGTACAACACATCTTCGTACATTAATATAAACAGGATAATAAATGGAAAATAAAATAGGATAATGACAAGGAAATAAATACTAGATTCATTAAACCAAAAAATTTAATGTCCAACCACTACAGAGACTGGAACCACATGGCAGAAGCCCCTCCCATGACGCGAATTCGCATTTGCTGTGAAGTGAATTTTACACGTGAACAAAGCGAGTAAAGTCAAAATGTTCAAGCGTCCAACTACGCGCGAATAGCGCGATTTATTAGCACAAGTCAGGTCTGGTGTGAACGTAGCATAACACAGATAACCACTATGGTTCGCCAGCAACAAAACAAACAGGGATAAGAACAAGGCTGTATCTCAAAAAATATCATTCTTTTGAACTGCTTCGCTTTGGTAAACTATGATCCAGTTCAATAAATCAGACTAAAGGGCCTAAAAAAATCCAAGAAACTTGTTTTTTCCATTTGCCTGCAGCTCTGGATTAATTATATGTAAATAATCTTTCATTTTGAATTTGTTAAAGGAATTACAACATATTACAGCGTAAATCATAATGTAAATGAACCTGTGACTCAACATATTTAAGTCAGCCAAGGTGCCGGAACTCAGCACTCTAGCCAGCAGGTGATGGTAATGCACCTTGAAGCTGTATACCAACCGGCATTAAAAAACAAAGAAAAAGAAGGAACTCGGCACTCACAAACATAGACACATAAACACATAGATGCCTCACTGACCGCACGTCAACGTCGCAGCCATGCTGGTCCGAGCAACGTTCTTGAACTGTCATATCGGGACAGAAAAAAATGTACCAGACTCGTTGGCAGTTTGAGGAGCTACAGACCGTCGCACATAAATAAAAACAGATCTCGGGGTATAACTTTTTACTGGTAAGACTGAACAGTTATTTATGATGTTTTTGGTCATTATGATGCCAGCCTAATTAGCCTTCAGTGTATACTATAGCGATATTTCTAGTTAGCTGTGAAAGCTAAACTTTTAAATGGATTCTTAATAAGTTTTAACTTGTATTGTAGTTTATATCATGAAGTTAATTGTGTTCTGAGCATAATGTATTGTCAGCATCTAGTATTTTCACTATTATTTAATTTACTTTTTAATCTACTAAATTTATTCTTTATTCTGTATTATTCCATCTTTAGATAAATAATAGCAAATAGATTGTAATATCATTGTTATTCATTTATATGGTGTTGTACATATAATTGTTGCTATTATAAATCTATTATATCACTACTATGTTATTGTACTGTTGCACAGTATTTTATTACATTACCACAGCTTGTATTACATACTTTTTATTATCACATATCAAATTTTTCAAAAAACTCTGACTGTGTTCGTCTGAAAAAAGAAAGTCTTATGCACCTAGGATGGCTTCAGGGTGAGTAAAATATGGGGTCATTTTCATTTTTGGGAGAACAGTTCCTTTAACAGTGTACAACTTCTTGCACAGACTCAATTTATTGTCAGCAGCCACAGGTATCATTTTGTATTCCTTATATGCTTTTTTGTCTCTTAACAAGTGTTGGTAGCCGTTGACCTGTATTAAATGAATCACAAAGGAATACAGTGTTAGCTGAAAACATTCTTTACTGTTCGACTGAAGAGAAAGTTTTCTAAATATCAGATGGCCTGAGTGTGAGTAAATTAATGGCAAAATTTCATTTTTGGATGAACTATCTCTTTATGTTGATGAGTGTTTTCTGTCGATGTGCATCTTTTCTAGTTTGTTAGTTATTCATAAATATGAAGTGGGCGCTGCGAGAAAACAGGGATAAATATGTAAATGTGTGCTCTGGGTTAAGATTATCATGAATTTCAAACAAAAACCTGTCCACTACCAATCAGCCTTTCACTCCAACATGCCATTTTGATGCTGTTGAATTACTGTGATGCTTAAATGATCTATCTAGTTTGGGGTCAGAATATTACTTTTGTAATCAACAAGGCTGCATTTATTTAAAAGAATTAAACAACATACATTTCCAATTATCATTACCATTGCTACAGACACTCTTCTTTAGATATAGCAAATACCAGCTGCATGCACAGTCACTAAACTTTTGACCACTGATAAAGGAAAAAAGGCCAAAATTTGTACATGAAGCTGCAATGACATCTGCAACGAGCCAACTTAGGGCCTTTAAAGTGATGACACCATAAGAAAAGTGTCTATGTACAAGTTGCCGTGAGATTGTGCTGAATATTTCTCTATTGTATTGCATATTTTGACTTGCAACAGAAAAAAAAAAAAAAAAAAAGATAAGAAAGAATCAATATTTACCAGTGAAGAATTCTTAAATTTAATTGGTTGCCAGTGAGTTTTTCTATAGAGGGTCATTTCGTGCCATAACATTCACAGCAGTGAGTTTTCTGCCAGTTGGTTTTAGAAAGTGTGATAAGATGTGATAAATATGGCCAGATCTGATGGTCCTGAGGCTGTTTATTGTATGATGATGACTATAGATTCAGCAGGAGATGGCCGTGTGTTTGATTAAAGTCACAGTCTGAACCGAAGCTGTTGTGAAGCGTTTGATTCTGACCCTCCACATGCTTATTAAAGACACGCTGCTTGGTTCACATTATTCTGAGAGGCTTTTGGCTTTAGCATAGATTAAACTCTACATGGACTGATCCTGATGCTTTAGTTGTGGCTTTTATTTTGCTGCCAGCATTATCACTGAACACATCACAGAAATGATAAAATGTTTTGTTTGTTTGTTTTACATTTTAGTGCAGAAATATTTTAAACAGTGCTCTTTAATATCACTGAGAGACAATAGTTTTCATAGTATCTCGGTGTATTATTGTTTTTAAAATAATCCAAAAAATATTGTCTATAGTGATATTTAATGTTTCATTTGAGTGTTTTTTATCATTTTTTATGATTTTATGTGTATAAAGTTTTGTTAATTTTTATTTAAGTTTTAGTTTATTGTTTATCATTTCAAGTTGAACCAAATCAAAATGAGAAAAGCTGCTCTACCAACTGGTAAAACATAAATTTTATATAGATGTATAGAATATTTTTTTAGTTCCAAAAAAAGGTCTGGGTTATTTTGCATGCTCATAACTCAAGAAAATTGGTTTTTCACAAACATTTTCAGATATTGGGATCTCAGTATGACTCCATGTGTAAATTTTAGCATTTCTCAAAAACCAAATGTGGGAAGAGGAATATCTTCAGAACAAATGATGTTGAAACTATTTTCTATTTATCAAAATGGAACATGCCTGTGTGCCAAAAATATCATTTTGTACCTGTTAAGACATTAAATATATCTCAATTTACTTTTATATTCTGCTTCTACACAAACATTTCTTTCATTATGCTCATTTTTAAGGCCCTGTGTAATACATTTTCTGGAGATATGGTGATCCCAGTGTTGGTCAGTGTCTAAATTGTTGCATTTTCACCCCATTTTCAGTGCTTAAAAATGTGGATCCTTTTACATTATTCTTTACATTATGCTTGCTTAAAAAGGAGTGTCTGAAAAACGAATATTGTTAAAATTAGAAATGCATGAAACTAAAAACAATATTATTTTTTCAAAAAATAGCGTGCTTTTAACTCAAGAAGTGCTGCATCTCAATAACTGTTTGGATCTTGGTTCTTAGCAAACTTTTTTTGTTATCATCATTTTCAAAACCCAGTATAATATCCAGAGATATGAGGATCTCCATGTAGCTAAAATCGCACAAATTTCAGTCCAATAAAACCAAGCATGGTTAACTTTGCACACCCTGATACTTTTTATGTTGAAGATATACCTTTCTGAGCACCAAAATTATTATTAATTCAAAGTTTGCATGCTTGTAATTCAAGAAGTCCTGCAGTTTTCTGAATATCTGTTTATTATTTAGCTCTTAGCAAACTTTTCTTTAGTTATCATCAAGGCCCAGTATGATTCATTCATTAAAATTTACAAATTGCAATGGTCAAAAACCAAAGTGATTCACTTTGCATGAAATTTGTTCTATTAAAGATTGTAGCTTTCTACAAATCAGACCTATTATTTATCCCAAGTTTGCATGCTCATAACTCAAGAAGTACTGCAGAAATCTTTATATTCAGTTGTATGATCACTCATACAAACATCGCCGGTCCCAAATGAAGCATCGATGTTAGATGAGCTCTGAATTGGTGCCGCAGCGACGTAATGAATCAGTGTATTTATTTAAAGACAATCTTCTCTGCCAGAATGGCCCGACTCAATTGCTTCGACGTGAGCGCATAGTCGTCGTCGTAAAGGTAATTGCTCCAACCCGTGGCATGATAAAGGATCCTGGATGAAGTATTGACCGCCTCTGGATTTTGATTAAAGGCCTGTGGGGCAGAACATGTCTTAATGAAAGTGCGGAATCAGCATTCGAGGTGGCAGCATCCACTCGCTGATTACGTTTGGATCTGGAGCGAGAGGAGACGCTAAATTAATGTGTCTTCGGCGATAAACGTGCTGTATTTCTTAACGTGTAAGCAGAGGATGTTATTAGCGTCGTTATGGCCTGGAGAAGGTCAGCACTAATCAGTTTTGATTCAGATCCAGAATCTTTCTTGAACATTAGAGTTCATGATGAATTTATTGCATTTCACAGAGCCGGTCACACCCGGTTATGCAAATGCATCTGTCTTTAAAGTATTATTAGCATGACGTGAGAATTAGCAAGTGAAATGACATCAGATTTACAATAAAGTGCCATTTGGAAGAGCTTAAGGCACCACGCTTGAGAAAGCGGTAAATCTGTTCAATTCATCGCTTCGTCAAACGCAGGTTAATCGCCCGTCAGATGTGAAGAATCATGCGGCGAATCCCTTTAATATCTCTATAGTTTTTCCCAGACGGATATGCAGTAACTGGAGAGCAAACCTCTGAGAAGATGTACTGTAAAAAGTATTTTGGTATGTAAATAAAAATGTTTGAAGTATGTTTTACAATAAAAATGTATACATATAATCGGTTTTTATTTACATTACATTAATTCTTATTAAATAGTAATTGTTTTACTGTAACTCCTGTGTGTGTGTGTGTGTGTGTGTGTGTGTGTGTGTGTGTGTTTTTGTACTACATATATATATGAATAACATGTCAGACAAAAATCTCCTTGAAGTCTCATGAACCATGAAACCTCAGAGCAATATCTGTGCCCGGTGGGAGTAAATGTGGGCTCAAATGATGTCAGGCTGATGCTGTAATAAGTGTGGTCCTCTGAAGGCCAGCAAGGTGTGGGTCTGTGTCCCTCGCGTGAGGTCATTGATCAGGAATGTCAATCCGTCCTCCAGAGGAGAGTATAAATAGAAAGAAACTGGCAGCACCTGAAATGATGTTGGTTGTCCTCAGGGAAAAGCCAGAGGAGGCATTGAGTGATTTAGTCCTTGCAGTATTTCACTCTCTCTGTTTCTGTCACTGTGACAGTAAGGAAATCTCTATCTTCAGTTGCTGCTCAAGCAGATTCACAGAAAAAAAAATAAGTTTACAAGCGTTTTATTCGCAGGAAGGTTACTTGAAATTCACAGTGTGTATAAGAAAAGGATTACATGACAATACATTAGCAATCTTATTTTTATAAGTGCAAAAAAAAGTACTCAGTGCATTTGAAGCATTTCAGTCATTCAGCCAATGTTATGTTTTTACTTTCTTACCCCTGTGATCTTCAATATATGGGTAAGATCAGTCTACAACTGGGATTTAATGTTAATCAACACAAAACTGTGGCAAATAGAGTTTAGACTTTCAAAACTGAAAGTAAGTTGATTAACTTAATACTTGGGTATTTAATTTTGTTTAATTATATCTTGCAATTCTGACTTTATTTTAGAATTGCGTGTTTTAATCTCACAATTCTGACTTTTTTCATAGAATTCTGAATTAAAATTTCTTAATTCTGAGTTTTAAAATATTAAAATTCAGAATAAAATATAAATCAGCTTATTCTGAGTTTGTTTAATCATTGCGACGGAGGTGTGCAGATCCATATGCATACTTTTATTAAAAGACATGGTCATACACAGGCACGGTCAAACAACAGCGAACATGACAATGAAGAAACGGCAGAATCGAGGTCGGGGTACACAAGTAAGACAGCTTAGAAACGATAGCCAGAGCAAATCAAGACTTCCCGGTGAGTGTGTGTTTGGTTGTGGCTTTTATGCTGGTTGTAGTGAGTGTGTGAGCTGCAGGTATATGTGTGTAATCAGGAGTGAGGCATGATGGGAAGTTGAGTCTGTGTGTGTGTGATTCAAGCGATGATGTGATGGTGCACTGGCTGCTGGGAGATGTAGTCCAGATAACGGTCTGAGAGTCTGTGGTGATTCTGTGTTGACTGGCTCTCTGGCAGAGCCCAAGGGAACTCTTGCTGAAAACCATGACAGGTTGTCTCACAATTCTGATTGAAAAACTGAAAATCTGAAATCTTGTCATCCTGAGTTTCCTTCAATTTTGACTTTTCATAAAATTGCACATTTAAATCTTGCAGTTTGAATTTAAATTTATAAAAACATTATAGAATTCGACATTTTAATTTCGTAATTCTTTGTTTAGATCTTGCCATTTTTGTGGAATTACTAGTTGAATTCTCACTACAGTATTTTGAGTTTGTCTAACTTTTTTTAAATTAAGCTGACATCTTGCTATTCTGAGTTTAAATTTTTGCAATTCTAAATGTGTATGTCACGTTCGGCGCGCTGTGAGAGCTCGCGCTCTCGCTTCCCTTGGGAACTCAGGCACGGCAGGCAGGCAGAACAC
>JAUCMU010000952.1:0-10128 GCA_032275025.1 Enteromius treurensis | reverse complement strand
GTGAAAGTCACCATAGCTTGTAGTATAGACTCCAACCCAACTTTGAGAATAGATTAACGGCGATATTTTTTTTTATCACGCGATAAGAGTCTCGCGTTAACGCAGCGCGTTAACACATATAACGGCCAACCACTAATATATATATATATAAAACATTTATATTACATTTTAGAATCATTGCTCTCTCACTATATTTTCTCTTTGGCAGCACCTTCCGTGAAGTCTGTGAAGTTTACCAGAGACTCCCATGCAGAGGGCTCATCAATGTCTAACAGCTAAATGGAAATATTTCCATGAAATTCCATCTGAAATAAATAAATTACTCACCCCCAAATCTTGTTTATGACTTTTAACTTGTTACTGCTATTTAGTATTGCTCTATCCTCATTCGTCTATTCTCTTCTGAGCGTACGTCACGGATGCGGGTTACTTCACACATCGAGAGTTTACATTGCTGAAATTCACTGATTTCAGTTTTAATTTAAAAAATATAAATATTTTTGTTACAAAAACATGTTACAGAAGACATGTGTTAACTCCCTGAGGTGTATAGGTTAGTTTTACAATGGATAAAAGGCCATCAATGGAGCTTCAAAATAATGACCACTATCCACCATTATTATCAAGCTTGAAAGAGCTGGTATAATACAAAAAAGAAGAAGAAGAAGAAAGTCATATACACCTAGGATGGCTTGGGGGTGAGTAAATGTTGGGGTAATTTTCATTTTTGGGTGAGCTATTCCTTTAAAGAACGCACACAGACTATTTCTCAGCAGAACATGTATTTGTCAGAATGAAAATATGCTGAAAGATCGTACAAACATTATATACCTCCCGGCCCTAGTAAAACCACACCTGAAGACCCGTGTTATGTTGCTGTATTTTTGAAGGTCACTGTGTATGATTTCTGTGAACATTTCCTGTCCCAGCTCTATTTATTAAAAGTTAAGCCATTGGGCCGACAACCAATATGAAAAATAAAGTGTTTTGATGAAATGTTTAAGCTAATGCCAGTGCAATGAGCATATTCACCTGCCATCCACATTGATGGTGGTCTGATACCCTGTAGGCAGACTGATATGGAGATCCACAGTGGGTCGAAGCATGTTTTCCCTGCTGTCTCCCACGGAAGATCCTCCTCCATCAGGAACGGCATTACGGAAGATCCTGCGGGGGGCAGGCTGAGGGGGTTGAGGTGGAGGGGGGGCCTTGGCCTTCATTCTCCTCCTGTTGAAAAAAAAAAATCAGAGGAGCAATAAGTAAGGATTGTTTAGATGTTTAAGTTGTACCTAAAGTGTGTCAATGATGTTACACAGAAAAGGATCATCAGACAATCTCCGGTAATGACTACACAATATGCATGTATGAGAAAGCCCATACTTGCTTATACTTGAATAAACCTGATATCATAACTGAAAGACTGATCGCTTATAAATTCACCCTAGAGGCTCATCACACATTATCATAGTACCTGATGAGCAGAATGTATCTAATGAGACAGTGGGATCTTATCATGGCCTTAAATAGACCGTTTAATGATCATAAACAAATTCACACATATCAAAGAGCATTTGCAAATTCTCAAAGTGTTCAGTGCTGGTGCAATACACAAAGGTGCCATTATGATGTATCATCTTAAAACCCACTAAGAATACTCTAAATATGTGATTTCTTTGCCTTAACCTAATGTCAAAATGAACTGAAATTAGATGAAGCCATCAAAAAACAGTTGTTTATATCATACAATCAGACCGAAATCAAATTTGAGTATTGTTTTTGTATAGTATTTTTGAAAAACGTGTAGTGCTTGGTGAAAAACCTTTGCTGCAACCTAACAACTGAACCCCACCCAAAATAAAAGAATGGCAACAGACACTGTGTGTGCAGTTTTATGACAAATATTAAAACATAAAAGCAGGAGCATGTTTTGTAGTAAAAAATAAAAAAATCAATATGAGCAAGTGGCATAGTGATGTTACAAGCCCTGCTGGGTGTTATAACAACACCAGTGGGTTTCTGTAGCACAAACCGGGTGATGTGCAGGACGCCTGCTAAGTCGCAATAGTTGACGCCTTAGAAGTGAGAATGTGTTGTATCACAACGAAAGTTCTGGCATTAATATAATTGCATGTCTGGTTTAGCAGCATATCAATTGCCAGAACATGAAAGAATCACTTATTAGCCAAAACAATACACTGAAAAAACGGCCTCGAAAAGGCTAAAAGAAATATTAACTCAACAATATTAATGAGTTTGCACTGTTAAGTTAATATAACCATATGAATGGTTGACAATTAGTAACTATAGAAGGACTGGATCAATGTTTAAAATGGTTGGGCCATTACTCCTCCAGAATCCTTAAGATCACAATGTACCGTAAGGTCATCATGATGTCATAAACAAGCAAATGTACAAATGTACACATAATCACTAAAGTTGCGATGCTTAAAAGGTCGATGTGATAATATATCATCATGTCACACTGCAGTAATAAAACAAAGGCCTATCTTTTTCAAGCCTGAGTCAAGATTGCTGGTTGATTAGACTGAACTCCTCCTTTCGGACCATAAAACACAACATTAAACACTCTATCAGCTGACATTACATAACAAAGTAGAAGAGTGGACAGGCAATCCAAAATAAACAACAATAGAACGCCTTCAGATAATCAATCTAATAATGTCTTAAGTCTATCTTAAGAAGTATCTGTACTGCGTAACACACATCTGCTATCGCCAGGTTAAAATTAATCAATGTCAATTCATTATTCAAAACATTGGAGAGAAAAATAGATTATGGAAGCTTATCTTCAAATTAACGCCTGCCACTGTAGAACTGTAGCTAAAAACGTTTTGGGTAGTGGGAAAGGTGAAGCAGCAGTGCATTTATTATTATTGCTCTTATTTACTTACTAGGCCAACAGCATATACAGTACATTAAAAGAACTGGTTGAAATATGAGAAATACAATGCATTGAAGCAAACTAACCAACAATTATTTGCTCTATGGGACTGCTAAGCGACAGACAGTAACATATCAAAACAATTTCTGTCAAGACCTTAAAGCGGAAAACTGGTAAACCATTAACTTCCTTTGAAGTAAAAAATAATAATATTTCAGCTATATTTCAAAAACATTCACCTCAAACATCATACCACAAAACCTCTTTTACTTTCAATGCTTCACCAACGCACAAATATACTGAGAACAGATAAGCGCTCTTTTCGTTTCAACTGATCAGTCAAGCAAATTCCCTTTCCGCAATGCAAATATTAGCAGTAGATAAAGCCATCCTACTACTGTCAAAGCAGCTGAGAGAGTCTGTCTGTAGTCTGTGTCCAGGAACCACACAGAAGGCGAACGCCTATGATCCTGGAAGACACTGAAAGGCATAGAGCGTGTGAGAATGCAAAATTGCTTGGACCTCGAGCATGCCCAGTTAATGATTTATAAAGACTTGTGCCAAAATGCCTGCTATCAACACACTGTTGTGTCATTCTGCTGATTATGCAACCAAGACTGCCCTCTGCCCCGGGACTGTCAATGGAATGCTACCAGCTACTTCAAAACAGAACAAATGAATGATAAAACAATGATTTCAAAGAGACATATCATCATTTACTCATCCTCATGTCAATCCATGTCATTTTGTTCAGATTAAATATTAATATTAAATATAGTAAACAGAAGTTCAGCCATGCTTTCTTGCCTGATTTCACACACAAGAACAAACCTGACTGTTTTTTGTCATTCACAGCTGAATACAAGTCTAAATTAAATCTCTTTACAGATGGACTAAACCATAGTATTACCTTTGCAATGGTTGTGTCAACTTTTATTTTTATGGATGAGAACTATGAGAGAATATTTGTAATTTATTATGAAGAGGAACTGACAACAAGTTTTAGATGATTACAGAATTCTAATATTTGGGTGGACTGTACCTTTAAGGCATTGTAATACCTTGATAATGTCTTATACCATAAAAATTGCCTGTTCTTTTAAATATATTCCAATATTTATTACATATCTATAAAACAGCATGAGATGAATTAATTCACAATATGAATTCATTATATTTATGAATATTTAGTTATTTATAAAGATGAAATATTCAGGATTAAGATTTGCCAACATTTTTAGTAGTTATGCCCAAGAAAGGCATGCTTGTAATCTTGGCACCTGCTGGGACAGTGCTCTTATGTGCTTATGTGTTGTACTAAGTGTGGAAGAACACACCTCCGGTGCTGACAGGAACAAGGACATTTTGAAAGTGTGGTTTTGTACCGAGCTCAGTGGCTGCTCAGATCGCACACCTTGTCCAACAAAGAGCCCTTTAGGCTTGAGCCAGCTTCCCTGGGAGAGCAGGAAACTCTCAGCTTCTCAGCTGACAGCACCAAACACACAGCCTTCATTGCGACTAGGTTACTAATGGATCGACTTTGTCCTTTCGAGATGACTTACTGTAGCTTTCATTGCATTGATACATTTTCACTCTGTAATTTGCCCTTTTCAACTATTTCTGCAGTATACAGTATTTATGTGTGCAAATTGTTTGTATATATAAAGTTTCCAGATTACAGTTTGCACATTTTCAGCAATTTTTCAGTCAGGGCCGAGTACCCAAACAAACTTGTAGCCAATCAGCAGTAAGGGTTTTTTATTTACTAATGACGTGGAGGAGAGTGCGTTCTGTGAACAGTCGAGCCGAGCGACAGAAAGATAAAAACAAAAGAGGAGAAGGTCTGCGGACTGATAAGGCAAGAAGTAAGACCCATGTAAATATCGGATCAGCTTTCCAGTGCTGGAGAGAAGTCAAGGAGTGGAAGACCTGCGATCGGACGCCGAGGTTGCTCTGGTTCTTCTCAATAGGTGTCTACACAAGACGCCGCACCGCGACAGCTAAAGTATGCCTGCACTGGACGCGAAAATGTGACCGTTATAAATCATTAAAGTATTAATAACTAATCATAATGCATTACATGTTTTAAAACATTTAAGATTTAATTTAAGCAAATCAATAATAAAAAAAAAAAAAAAAAAAAGCAAAAATGAATGTATACAATGTAGTTTATAATTTTCAGGCGGATTGCTGCAGTTACGATCATGCTTAATCAGTCGTATACTTATTCTTTTTTTAACACACTATTGGAGCACCAGACAAGTGAATGTCTACGTGACCCAAATCAAGACTCAAACAAACTCCCACGAGTTCCACTTCACCGTCCTTCCTTTACACTACACTCTATGCTCCACTTAACATACTCATCTGCAAGAAAAACAACATACAGCTTTCACTAGTTAAATGAATCGAATAAAACTGAAATGAATGAATGAATAAGGCTGCAACTAATTGTTATCTTGTTAACAGTTGTCAGCTGTCAAGTTCCTTTTTATTTTTATTTATTTATTAAAAGAATTTCAGGAAAATGGGGAACAAATTTAAAAATTAAAAGTGTTTAATTTTCACACCCATGTTTGCATGACTTTTCCCACAGTGGTTCATTTTGTAACATCCCTTTTTTTCTTCTACAAAGATTTCATTGTTTAGTCATTGCAGCCCAAACCAAACATAATACTGTTTTCAGTGGTGTCAAACAATAAGTTTGGTAGAATAAATTATTTAACATATCAACTGTTACACAAGGAAGGAGGAAGTGTTCTGATGCTGTTTCTGTCCACTCAGAGCTGCCAGTCTATGAAAAACAGGAAAACCTCACAGTATTATTTATATACTTCTAAGTTTCTCTAGAAGCCTCTTAGAAAAAAGTGAAATGGGTAAAACACAGGCTATTTTTGTCCACAGTAGGGGGCGTTATGTTATGCAGACTGTGGGCTACTGAAGGTTAAATGAGTTTCAGCACAGCTCACTGCATATAGATCCATTCCACAAAGGAAACACAACAGCTAAATGACATAGCATTCTTTTTACTCGACTGTTGTTGTGGTTTCTTTGTTAGCTTTTCATGAAAACACCCAATTTAATTAGTGATATTACACCCAAGAAGTATATGGACAAACTTTTATAATATAACAACATACGGCAAACAAATGATAAACCAGTAAACCATGGCCTGTTTTCAAATATTTTCAGAAAATGTTCAGGTTTTTACATTTTTTTAAGCAAAGGGTTGCAAGGGTCATGGATAATAATACTGAGCTCTGCTCTGATTGGCTGTTTCACGTGGTAGCTAATTTCAATAGCTAACAGCCTCACATAGCAGGAAAGAAACACAGGGAGGAAAATTCAAAACTTTCTCTCGCAGTTGTACCCTAGAGTAATTATCGTGTATGTAAAATGCAGACATCAGGGATCCGCTATTAATATTCATGATCACCTTTCGAGATTCGTGAACACACTCACTCTGTTTATACTATGGAGTGTCAGTACTTACTAGGGCTGTGCAATTAATTGAAAAGTAATCGACATTCAGAACCTAATAATCATTTTCCAGGTCAATTATTTCAATTACTTTTCCATTAAAAACACTACCGTGTGTGGAGTCACGTGACCCCGCTCCGTAACGTTACCCTATGTTAACACCAGACGTGACTTGGCGGGAATAAATAACGCAATTCACACGCAGTTGGACGCTTGAACATTTTGAGTTTTCTCACTTCATTCGCACGTGAAATTCGCTTCACGGCAAACGCAAATTTGCGTCATGGGAGGGGCTTCTGCTGAGGATATGATTCCCTTGGCTACAGTGGATCGAAGCGGGTTTAAACACCTCGTTAAAACTCTCGACAGAAGATACACTGTGCCGTCACAATCACATTTCTCAAAAACTGCACTGCCAGACATGTACAAGACATAAGCGGAAAAGGTTAACATGCTCGTGTTTCTTAGTAAGAACTTAGAGTAAATTAAAGTTCATATAGTGAGTATACAAGATCACAAAATCACCTCATGCAACCGTTTAAAAATCAAGTAATGCACCCTTCATTCAAAAATCTCTCACTTGTAATATGTGAGCATATTTACCGTACAAAATTTGACAGTGAACTATGAGGGCAAAAAAATGTATTAAATTATTGTTCATTAATCATAATCAAGTCAAAATGTTCAATAAATCGAGATTTAGATTTTAGACCAAATTGCCCATCAGCCCTAGTACTTACCACACATTTTACAAGATCAGATATTGTCAGTGATGCTAAGGACCTGTAAATCATTTGCCATCATCCTCAGTTCACACCAATTTAAGGAAAGACTTTCCTGATAAAAGCAAGCTACACATTTTTCAAAACACAACTGAGGTTTTCCAACATCAACTATTCTCATAATTTCTCAGAAATGTGTCTCAACTATCACCCAAACAAAACTGCCCTTGTGCCTCAAATTAGAGTTCAAAAACTGTCCCCTTTATGTGTTAATCTTGATACTTCACTCTAAAAAAAAAAGAAATCACTAAGCCTTGTTGTTCTGGTTTAAAAAAAAAAACATAAAAAAGAAAGTGAAATGAATCAGTCGAATAAAAAGTCTGAGTAAAAAGAAGGACTTTACTGTACTTAGCAAAAGATATCTATGGATGAATGAGTGTTAAAACAGTATGTGTAAGTGGGACATGAGATCTGACCTGAGCTCATGCTCTAGTGAACTGAACAGTACAGCAAACAATAGGACCTTTATTAGTCCACATTAATCCTTCTGTTGTTTGGGCTTTTCTGTTTAGCCCAAAGCAAACAGTGGGACTTAACCTGAAGGATCCAGAGAGTCTGCCATTCTCTTTTACAATAGGCCTTTGAGCGTAGATCTAGTTAAATCATTATTTCCAAAGATCAGTGACTAAAGATGTTGATTACTGGCTTTCAAAAGTAAAGGAAAGCAAAAGCAATGGCAGTCACATAATGTGATGCTTATTACATAACAAATATGGCTCTGTACGACTTATATCCGCTGACAACACAGTTTCAGTTTCCGGAAATGCGTTTCAAATGTCTGTCAGCCATGTCTGTCAGCGTTAAAAAGTACTGAAAAACTGTGTCAGGTTTAAATCTCGAAGTCATGGACCATTTCTTTATATCTCAGCACCTGCCCCTGGAGTTTTGGAGTGCATTGCTCCATTGAGGAAATGAGTTCCCTCACCCTCAGCAGATCAGCAGGGCGTAACAACAGGCAAATGCCTCAAGGGAGTCATGGTGTTCACATAGCAACCTATTTTCATACCCAAGCAGCTGCAAATTTATGATTGAAGCTTCAAGCAAAGAGTGAATGACCCAGGCGACCGGTGAATCTGGAGGGACATTCAACTCCTTACCAGTGTCTGTTTGCCGTTGCTAAGCATGAAGCCTGCTGGCACTGCATCTGCCCTTGATCTCTGGTTACAGGGCCATTTCACTTGCAGAAAGCCTCACCCTTTTACTGCTGAGGGTGAAGCTTCCCTGTCTTTTGAGAAGCTATAAACAGCTCACAGAAATGCTGCTGGACTGACGACACTAACGCTTGTAAAAGCTGTCCTGTTGAGAATGTAGGTGCCACCGACATTTAAGTTAACATCAAAAATGAAAATTTGCTCTATTTTCTAAATTCCTGTTCATTCATTCATCTCATAAAACACTGTTCTCTGAACGTTTTTAAATAATTTACTCAAAACTAAATTCTTATAACTTTTAGTTACTGAATTTGATCATTCAATTTGTTTAACTAGATGCAAGTCGACTGAACTAGAGTATTTGTCCTCTCAACTAGGGGGTTGTTCAAGATACAGTCTGAGGTAACGTAATTGATTAATTGCATTTGAAATAAAAATAAATTAGAGGGAAGTGTCAGCGCAGGACTGTTTAATAGATAACTTCTTTTGTGTGGTAAGTTATTCACTTCATAATTGTGGTGTAATTACTAAGAACATTAGTTTCTGGTAAATTAGTCACAAAAAGGCCATGTCTTATTTTGAAGGTGTTTGCTGACAATGACAATATCAATAACTTCTGATGTACTTGTTACATCCTAGGAAGTATGGCATCTATGCTAATATTAGAGACAACTCCACAGACCTGAAAGTCAGCAGAGACCATTTCAACTAAAGTTTAACAGTTTAAAGACATTTCATCAGATTGAATCATGCGGTAAAGAACACACTCTAAAAGGCAAACACGCACAAGTCTAGACTTTGCGAACTGTATGCATGATCTCTCTAGAGGTGTTTTGAATGTTATTTGCAAAATAATTGACTTTTCAAGTGACAGTTGATGTGTTGATTAAATTTTGTCAATTAAAATGTGAACGTGTTGCTTCCATCAATAAATGCATGAAAGAAAATAATGCTTTGTCATCTTTATTTAAATATTATGGCAGTGGGGTAACAAATTTGCTTGCGTTTATTAATTTAAGTTAAAAAAATGATACAACATTATTTACAGTAGGTTACAGAGTATAGTTGAGTTAACTGGCCAAGCATGGGACAAAAATCCTGCCTAAAGTATTTGCATTGTATTTTTATGCTATTATGTGGCTGTATATTTACGTAGCGAATATTTTAAATGGAAACATTTCACAAACATTTTTATGGTTAAAATTCAGTAATCAATATTCACCTTACAAAGTTCATTTTTAAAATATTCAGTTTGATTAATAATTCCAGCAATAATATTCATCAGGTAACTTTCAGTTCTTTTTATTTCACTTCAATTTGCTTCCGAAAATTCAGTGCTTTAAATACGACATAGCGCTCATCCGGGAACTGCAGGAAAAGTAGTAGATTACCGATCCAAGAAGCCATCTGCTGTTTGAGGTATTCACCCGCAGGTGGTGTTTGCGGCTTTGAGTGTAAACGTCTTCATCAACAGGCCTTTACAAACGGCATGTGCAAACACACCAAGATATTATTTTAGGGCTGCACTGTTAATAGAAATACTTTATGCCCCCTTTCTATCAGTGTTAATTTGACAAAAACTATGACGAAAATCTATTAACATTTTTGAATAAAAACGAGAGGAAAATGTTATGGAGGGACGACTGGAAAGAGATTATTTCAGAACGAATGTGCTGCCTGGATCGGAGGTTAGATGTGTACATGAACTGTATTCATAAGCTATACACTTGCTGCAGGTCTCATAAAACGTTCAAAAATCTCAATATGTGGGATTAAGAGAAGAGCAGGCATATGGATAAGTTTGGAGATGGAA
>JAUCMU010000951.1:0-10130 GCA_032275025.1 Enteromius treurensis | reverse complement strand
TTTAAAAAGGAATAAGAAATATTCTGACTTTAAAATGAGTTTATATAATTTAATACTGTCATAATTTGAGCATTTGACATCTACAGCTTTGTCATACATTATCAGCTGGCAAAAGATTAGTTGATTGTCCCCATTAAATGTAAAATATATAAATACAGTAATGATTTATTTTGTCTGTTTTATGTCTCCCTTTAAACTCACCTTATTGTGACTTATACAGATTAATAAAAAATAAAAAGCCACAGATAATTTGTAGAACAATATCTAAAGAAATGCTCAAACTGGAAAGAGTTCACTCTCCTTCCAGACACAGCCATAATTATTCTGTACCTTCGCTCTCTGACTTCTTGAAAATCCACACAGCATCTTGGCACAGCATAACCAGGCAGAATACTTACTGTGTTAGTACATGTGTATTTGATTGTAAGCATAACATAAATCATGATCTGAGTTTACTAAGTAGTTGACAATGAATTCATTATGATTGGGCCCTCTCAAGTAATGTCAAAATCAACCTTAACAAGCCATTAGTTGATGTCAGTGTATGGGTAGTTAACAGTGGATTCCTTATGATTGGGCCCTCTCAAGTAAAGTCATGTCAAAATCAACCTTAACAAACCATTAGCTGATGTCAGTGCATGGGTAGTTAACAGTGAATTCATTATCATTGGGCCCCCTCAAGTAAAATCATGACATTAAGACCCATGTTTGTTAATAATGAGTTGGATGTTACAAAGAAAACTACTAAGAAATTATGCCCAAAGTATTAAAGACTTACAGATTGGAATCTTATTCAAGGACCAAAGATGATTTAAAATGTTAAACAGAGGTACAAATCAACCATCATAAAAGCCCTGGAGATGTTGATCAATTAAAACACTGCAAATAACAAATGCTTAATCCTAAAAACTTTTCACTTAGGTTTTCTGATTTGTAACTATGAACAATTATCACATAACATCTTAATATCAAACAAAATTATAATCTACTTCACCATATACATCAACTGTGCAAGTATGATTATTATTTCATTCGAAATCATTACACAATGACAGAATTTCAGAACACAGCCGTCTTTTAAAACAAATATTACTGAACTCTCTTCTTCTTGTTTACTATATTACATTAATTCAGCTTCTAATCAGTTCTATCGATGTTCTCATGACGCAATACCTCCCGCGGACTCACCCAGCGCGCAAACCAGCCGTGCGTGTGCCAACACGATCATTTTTAACAAATCAAACACAAATGTGTACACCAGAAACACATGAAAACATTGTATACGGGTCTCATGAACATAAGTTGCAATGTCCCGTCACTTTCCTTTACCTGCAATATCAATGAACGCAACAGATTAATAATTTGTTTAGCCTTGCGTTTCGACAACTGGCAGTGAGTGTGACTTCTTCATGCATATACAGTATTCTCTGGCACTCACTATCGCTTACTAGCGCATTCTATAGCGAAGGATACCGGCAAAACTGTTTCATAACATTTCACAGCTATTTATAATTTAAGTATTAAATATAGTATTATATAGTTATATATTATAGTAAGGGTTTGCAGAAAGTTTAAATATCAACGGCGGGAAGACAGTAGGTCGGCTGAACATTGTTGTGTCCTGTTATGTGAAGCCTCCTCAAAGTTCAACTCTGTACTGAGTTTCCACACTTTTCCCATGGACGAAGAAACACACTGCCAGAACCAGAGCCACAGCCCGAGTTCACGCTGCCAGAGCCACCACAGCCAGAGACCATGGTAGAAAGCGGGTCTTGTGGTGTCCAACCCCCCCCACCCACTTGAACCAGCATGGCCGGGGCGTCCCTCGACCTTACCTCCGACCTCTGAAGCCAGAACTCCATCTCGGCCCTACGACCCATCGGCTGCACTGTGGGCACAGGTTCCCTCTTCTCCTTCGGTGACCGTCAGTCCCCTAGCTTCACTGTTGCAGGCTGCACAAGCAATACTGTATCTGGCACAACACAGGTCGATCGGTGCATCTCTATTTAAAACGTTAACTTTTCTTAGCTAAAGTCTTGCTTGTGTCCTCCTACTCTCAATCTATGCAGCTTCTCTGACTTCCTCATCGACCTGAAACTAGAGACCTGCGCGGGATGGATTTTTCAGTCCCGCTCCCGCAAAAATATATATTATTTTCAACCGCTCCCGCCCGCAGGTCACAACTAGGTCACAGGACAAAACACAGAGCACATGGAGAAACACAACATAACAACTGCACATGTAACATATCGCCCCCTCCCAGATAGGCGTGTCCCACGCCGTAAAAGACAACAGAGGAGGGAGGGCGGGGGCTCGGGAGGAGGACGTGGAGCAAAGAAAAAACAAAATAAAGGAAACAACAAAAAAAAGAGTTCCATAGTCCACGGGGGCGCAGAAGGTGGGAGGAGCCAGTGCGGAGTCAGGTGCAGGAGGAGAAAGATGGTGGTCCAGAGACCAGCAAAGCCGAGGCCCCAGGGCGGAGTAGGCGGCGGGAGGAGCCATTGAGGAGGAAAGGCCGACGACTCCAGGGACCCGACAGATGGCGACGACCCCACGGTGTAGAGAGCCCAGGGTGGAGCCGAGCAGACGGGGCGCTGTGGTGACACCAATGGGCTGGAGGACCGCGTCGTAGCAGTGGACTAACCGCTGTGGAGCCGGAGCGACTGAGGTCAATGGTGAAGCCGGAGGGAAGGAGGAACCTGACAGAGCTGGCAGGATGGCGGGACAGGGCGCAGCCAGAGGAGTAGAGTCCAGAGGCAGCGGATGAACGACTCCTGACCAAGGCTGAGCCAGAAGAACGAGGGAGCCCGGTGGAGCTGGACGACGGGCCACGGCGAGGTCGAAGGCACCATGAGGCCCAGTAAAGCTGATGGGTCGTAAGCCCGAGGTCGAGTCCAGGCGTCGCAGGCTAATGGCGGAGACAGGGGATCGCTGTGCCAGAGTGGAGCTGGAAACTGGCAACTCGGAGGCGAATCCACAAGCCCTGAAGGAGCTGATGGTGAGAGAGCTGAAGGGATGATAGGGTCCATAGGAACTGACTTGACTGAACAGACTGGTATGAGAGGAGGTGGGAGAGAGAGGCTGGGAGGGAACTTTAAAAACACAGCTGTGAGATTCGAGAGGGCTGGGTTTCACCTCTCCATACCAGTCGATAAGGTCCTCGTCAAAAATGTCCACCAATATTCCTTCTGGGACTGATATTGCTGCCGGCTCGTTGGACGCGCTCGGGCAGCGTGAGCTCGCGGAAGTGCTCGGGCTCAGTGAATCGCTCAGACAGTTCAGGCTCATAGAAGTGCTCGGGCTCGGTGAATCGTTCAGACAAGTCAGGCTCGATGAAGTGCTCGGGCTCGGTGAACCGCTTCTGCGGCGCGGGCTTCATCCGCCACCGCCGAATAGCGAGTCAGCAACCGGGCATCTCCATCACGGGTGGCCAACCGCACACCTGCCTCACGGGAAAGGGAGGTAGCCCCAACATCAGGCGTTCAAGGATTTCCTCCGACGAAATCCTCAAAAAAATGTTGGGTTCGTCATTCTGTCACGGTTGTGTTGATGGAAGGCACGGAGAGAGTTGATTTCACATAGATACATTGTTAACATAGAAGTGAATATACTGGAGTAAAACAAACACACTCTTAACATTGACGATGACGAACAAAGACTGGTACACAGGGATCAACTTAAGAAGGGCAGACAATCACAGCTAATTAACGAGACACACCTGACATGGATAACTGATCAACAAAACCAGGTCACAGGACAAAACACAGAGCACATGGAGAAACACAACATGACAACTGCACATGTAACAAGTGTAGTGTGTCATCCTCTCCTGCGCCATCTTCACACAGTGGCGTAGTGTAATTTACGTGTAAATAACTTTGTTACAGTAAAATAAATATACAAAGTGATTCATATCTGCATCTGCTTGAGGGTTTGGTTGAATCTTTCGACTAGTCCGTCTGTCGGGGGGGATGGTAGATGGTAGTCCTCAACTGCTTCACCCCCAACAGCCTGCAGAGGTCAGCCGTTAGCCGGGACATGAACGGGGTGCCCTGTTCGGTCAATATTTCTTTGGGGATACCCACCCGGCTGGCCAGCAGGAACAACTCCTGGGCGACGGCTTTCGCAATGGCCTTACGAAGGGGGATGGCTTCAGGGTACCGGGTGGCGTAATCAATGATCACAAGAATATGCTCGTGTCCCCGGGCAGACTTAGGCAGTGGGCCCACCAGGTCCATTCCGATCACAATCAGCCGACTGGGGGGAGGGGTCCGAGGCGTTGTGATCTGGCACGTGGGGCAGGCTCCACAGAAACGTTTCACCTCCGCTTCTACGCCCGGCCAGTACAATCGGTCCCTAGTTCTCTGGGCCGTGTTTCCAGCCACCAGGTGTCCAGCCATAGGGTGGTTATGGGCGAGTTCCAAGATAGCCTTGGTCTTCGTCCTAGGCAATACCAGCAGATGTTTTGTCTCCCCCCTCCGCTGCGCAACACAGTAAAGCAGGCCCCCTTTTACTACGAAGTGCGGGAGAGGATGAGGGTGGCGGCTGAACATCTTTCCCCTCAATGACTTGTACTTGATCCAGCAATACTTTAGCCGCTCATCCTCATGTTGCTCCTTTGAAAAGGGCCCCCCCTCTGTCACCTGTTTGAACACATCATTGAAGAGATTAGTATTTTCGGAGGGGGACTCACCTTGTCTCCCGCTATCGGACGCCAGTAGCGCTGGGCGGCGCCGGGGTCGGTGGCTCCCTCTGGGCCAGGCAGGTTGTGTTACAGATGAGAACAGGCGGTCAAACCCGAGCCAGTCGCGCCCTATGAGCACTGGCACCGGCAGTTCTTTCACGAGCACAACCTGCCATCCAAACCCGAGGTGGTGTGGTCGGCTCCTCCGTGGGCATGGGTTCATCGCGGTAGGAGGGAGCTGCCTGCCTGTTTACCGGTCGCGGGGTGCCCTCCGGCGCGCGCCGCTCCTGGACCACCCTCCGGGGAAAGATCGGCGCTCACTCCCCTGGCTCGCATTGAAATGCAGCATCCGCCAGTTCGATGGCCTCCACCACTTCTACTTGTTGACTGTGGATTTCTCATCCCCACTGCCTGTCGATGTGTGCGTGGTAAAGCCCGTAGGAGGCGGTCTATGGTCACCTGTTCCACTATTTGGGCGGCCGTCGCTCTGTCAGGGTTCAGCCAGTGGTTTATAATCCCACTCATGAAATTTCTGAACCGCATATGTTGGAGATAACCCTATTCGTGCAAGGATTTCTGCTAGTAGTGTATCATAATCCTCATCTCGGCGCTCAGAGAGAGAAAAGTATGCTCTTTGGCCTTTCCGTCAGCAAGGGAGCTAAAGCCCGTGCCCAGTCACCATGATGCCAACCTTCCCCTACAGTTGTAGACTCTAACATTTTTAGGACTGCCTCTACATCATCGTGGGGGGTTAGTTTTGGCAACAGCTTTGCCGCTTGCGCTCGGGGATCTGGGAGTGGAACGGTGTGTGTCGCCGCGGTTTCCGCCAGGAGTGTTGCAACTTCACGCTCCGCTTCCCCTTGGCGTTTTGTGAGATGTTCGACTATTTGTGTGAGCCTCTTTAGCATTTCCTCCATCCTGGAAGGAGGAGCGCCGTCTGTATCCAGACTGTGAGTTAAACAGAGAAAAAATAAATAAATAACGATGTTAGAAAAATTTAACTGTGGTCCTCTATTAGCCGGTGATTCTCCCCTGCACTGCCCGCATTCTCCACCAGATGTCGCAGGCGGAAGAATCACTCGACAAGTAATACAGTGAAGCCCCGGAGGGTGGATTTTATTTACAGTGCAAAAGTGAGGAATAACGCTGGTGGTGGCCGGTGAGGATTCCAGTGCTGGCGTTCCAATGAGTGGCTGGAGTGGTGAGGCAAGAGGTAAGTGCTCAGGCTGATCGGGTCAGTAGCTGCTGTCTGTAAAGGTAAATAGAAAGTCTCATTAGCAGAGCTCTCTGGAGAGGGTTTTTCACCGGTGTTTATGTCGGCATGCTTTATATAGCTCTTTTCTGATCCATTGCAGCTGGGCCCGATCAGCCTGTGATGTGTGTCGGCAGATGTTCCGTGTGCGTTTCCAGGGCGATGCTGATGAGCCTTCGGGACGCCCATCACAACTCTTTCCATGACCAAAATACAGTGCTGTACCCAATTTCACCAGAATGTGGAGAAACTCAGATATAGCTGCACTCTTTTGGCAGCTGTGTAAACAAGAACAACAAAACACTTATGATGTGAATATTCAACAGGCTTGTGCACAATTCAGAATTGGCCGCCATTCAATTCATGAGTTGGAATTTGAATTGAATTGACTCCGCCCCAAAGGAAGTTGAATTGGAATTGGAATGACAGGAAGTGGAATTAAATTCATGGCAATTCAAAGACATTCCACACAGTCATACAACAGACAATTAAAATAATTTTGTAATTTAATAGCATAATTTCATTACACATAACTAGTCACTCCTCAACCCTGCATACATTTTGTTCCAACATATAGATCATGATCACATTTTTTAAATTAATTACTCCTTGAAAGTTTGATTAGTTTTGTTCAAAATTTCATTTTCATTTCAAAGTAATTAAATAACACAAAGTCATTGTAAATGCAGTTGTCATTTATTCCAAATGCAAAACTCATTGAGCAACACTGTTGCATCTAATTCTCAATAGCTCCTCAAATGTTATATCATTGAGTCTGCACTGTTCTGGTCTGAATATCTTTCGTGCAACACTAAATATCCTCTCAACAGGTGCAGAAGAAGCTGGTATGGCAAGATATTTACATGCAAGTTGAGCTTGGGTAGGAAAGCAGCTTTGGTTTTCTTTCCAATAGACCAAAGGATCATTATCTTCTGTAAGACAAGGGGTACTTAAGTACACAGGGACCTCATGTGGGGCTGTGTCAGCTGGCATGGCAGATGATTGGCTTTCCATTTAGAAAAACAGTTTTGGGCGTTTCTTTGGTTGAGCACTGCCATTCATGGTTGCCTTACCTTTTGAGGAGGCAGACTCAACTTTTGCACTGAGAAGGTTTTTGATTATTACCTGCTCTTCACCAACACACCAGTCCAACTTAAACCTTGGGTCAAGCGTGGCAGCCACCTGGAAGCATTCCATCTCTTCAAATTTTGTTAAACGGCTGTCAAGTGAGGATTGTAAAGTTGACACAAACTTTTTATTACTAGTCATCTTCATGTTTTTGATTGCATGCCTTAAGCCCCGGACACAAGGGATGATGAGGCTGGAGGTTACTATTTTCTCAGCCTGGCATCTGTCTGTAGATTCCTCAAAGGGTTCCAATACCACACAAAGCTCCTGGATTATTTTCAGCTCATATGATGTCAGCTGGATGGGGCAATGGAGCTCAGCAAGTACATCACTTGGAACATTGAGATCAGACCTCAGCATATTTAACTGCCTATTCCAGCATGTGGCATTTGCAGGCTGAAGTTTGTGCCCTCCCTCTAGGGCGTCAGTAGCCAGTTTGGACTTGTGACAAAAAGAAACAAGTTTTTGGACCTCACCCAATATGTTTTTTATGGAGCCAGCCTCATCCATGGCATCTCGAACCACAAGCCGAAGGGTGTGGACAAAGCATGAGCTTCTCTCTGGTGGGAAGCAGACGATCTCCTCTTCAACATTCACCACTTCAAGATCAGATATGTCATCCTGCTCTTCCTCTTCACTTTCAGCAACTTGTATTGGTGGTAAGAGGGTGAATGCCTTTACCATGTTGGAGGCATTATCAGTCACAATGAATGAGATTTTGTTCTGAATATTGTAATTTTGAAGAACATCCTCATAAATTTTACAAATGTTTTCTGCTGTATGCCTCCCTTTAAAACGCTGACAGCTCAGCATTACACTCTGCAACATGAAATCTATAATTAAATGGCCAGTCATTCCAGAAAATGATTTCATTGATTGGTTTGATCAAAGATCTACAGTCAGGCAAATATACTCTGTTTTTTTCCATCAGATTAATTAGATGTGATTTTACAGTAGCTGAGCGCTGAGGGATAAGATCCTGGCTGAGAGCTCTTTGGGAGGGCATTGTGAAGGAGGGTTGAGCCAAATTCAAAATATTAATGAAATCCTTATTTTCAACAGTGTAGAGAGGGAGGAGACCATTTACAATATATGTAACAACACTCTCAGTCAGAGCAACTTGTTGTCTATTTGTTGGTGACCACTTATAGCTGGAGCCCACTGTTTCAGAACGATTACCATGATCTTCACTCTGGTTTGGCTGGATTGTGTAACCGTTGGTTTCACAGTCCATCAAGTTTTCCGGATGTTTCTTCTGTAGAAAAAAAGTCCCTCAGATCAATCTTTATGAGAAAAAATTAAAAAATAAAAAAATATTTCCACAATTGTCAAGAATTGTTTTCTTAATTTACAAGAAGTAATAAGAAAAAAGAAAGTGTGCTTGCAACACATATCCAGTGTTGGGGGTAGCTTGGGTATAACATAATATAATCACATTTGGCTGTAACTAAGTAATGTAACACATTAATGTTACTGTTGTGTTATGAGTTGAAGGTGTGTTTAAGTCATTTATGAACTACAGTATATGCCAGGCTCTTACTGTGTTGCACTACTGTAATGAGTAGAGTAATGAGTTCCTATCCATAGGGAATAACAAGCAAGGTAATGCATTATGTTTTTTAAGAGAATAATGTGTATTACACATTTTTGAGTAGTGACCCAAAAACTGATATAAAATATAAATATCAGTAGCATAATACCATCAAGAGATGGTTTTCAAAATAAAACACTGTCTGCCTGTTAACTTACTTGTAGATGCCTTTTGAAATTTGAAGTAGCCTTGATGGAGCCACAGACTGGAGCACTGCAATGCTTGCATATGGCTCTGTAGTTTCCTGATGTTCTTGTTGGAATTGGTTCTTCAAAATGTACTAGTACAAATGACCTTTTAGGCCTGCTTTTATTTTCCATGTTGCTGTTATTACAGGTGTTAAATCTAGAAACGTTTGTAATCTGAAGTTGTAAGGGAATTCTGAAACTTAAAAAGTCCAGTGTTGACAATCAAATTGTGTAAGAAGCTTTCAAACAAATGTCCACCTCAAATTGTTTGGCAACCATTTAAAATACTTGGTTAAAGTAAAGCATTCTGGGAAATGGAGTCACGTTCATTGTGTTCCACAAAATTACAATTCCTATAAATCAAACTTAATAATGTGTTCTGAGACTAGAGCTTTTAACATTCATTGCTGGGGGAAAGATTTCCTGTTAATGTAGTCTATACAAGTAGTTCAAACTAATATAATTTATAGAATATGTAATAAAATCATATCTGACATATATTGTAAAGTTTCATTGTTAAAACTTCACTTATGTATATTAATTTATTTGAATTTGTATTGAATTGCAATTCTGCTTCCTTTAATTCAATTCGAATTTTAATTCTAGATCCTGTTTTTGACATCAATTCAAATTAAATTCAAATTAAATTCTGAATTGTGCACAAGCCTGATGTTCAACATTATTTCCATATGAGTAGGTGGTACTATTGTGCATGAAATAAACCTCAATGCACTAAAACTCCAGTGACTCCATTGATTTGGCTAATTCAAGGTTTTAATGCAAATTACCTGTTTGTTTCATATTTAAACAGCTTCTCTGTTGAGTGGAGGACTCATCACCAGTGCAGCCTTCATATAAAGAATGTTTACTTCATGTCTGTTGCTGGCTGCTGTGTCTTGCAAGTAATTCTGGATGAAACAACCTGTTTTTATTGTACATATTAATATTCATATTTGTAATTCTAAATGTTGTGTTTATCCACAGGTATGGACTATTGACTTCACTGACATTCACAGCATCTAAAGACAGCTCTAATCTCTAACTGCACACTGAAGACACTGCAGTTTATTACTGTGCAACAGACACACAGGGAAAAAACAAATACAGGCAGCTGTTCAAAAACTCACGAGAAATGGGGAGGACATCCAAGTTATGCAAGTTGATTGATTGCGAAATAGTATGAGGGAATGCGCTGCAATGTAAATGTAGATTATGCAGTGGGATTTTGGAATGTTATAGGTTGCATTTTGGTGCATAAACACTATTATAAGGTAGATAAACACTTGC
>JAUCMU010000950.1:0-10132 GCA_032275025.1 Enteromius treurensis | reverse complement strand
ATTGGGAGCCAGTGCAGGGAGATGAAGAGAGGAGTGACATGGGCCCTTTTGGGCTCGTTGAAGACCAGTCGTGCTGCGGCTTTCTGAATCATTTGTAGAGGTTTGATTGTGCATGAGGGAAGTTTAGTCACTTTTAATTAGTTTAATGCATCTTTGCTTAATAAAAGTATTTTCATATCTTGGTTTCAATACAATCTGACTGACCCCGAACTTTTGAACGATAGTGCACAGCTGTAACAAACTACATCAATCATTTAAATACAACACCCAACAACCACTAACAACACTGACATTGTGTATACAAAATATGTAGCATGAATTTAAACTGCATTTATCATTGAAAACTCATTTGTTGAGCACTACTCCAGTGACACAAAACACACTCATCAGATGACGTCTTAAATCGGCTGTGTGTAAAGCAGGAGTTGTTGTCATGAATGACAGAGTAAAAGTAACAGGTGCTGCTGTATTTTAAGCAGCAGATGTCATCACAGAGCATTTTAGGAGTTTATTTTTAACAAGCTTATGGGGAGCTCCACGTATCCTGCTTCAGCGGTGACATTAAAAAGTGTAATTCATTCACACACATCCTCTCTCTCTCTCTCTCTCGCTTTCAGGGGCGAGAGTGAATGCCAAGGATAATAAATGGCTCACTCCTCTTCATCGGGCCGTAGCTTCCTGTAGTGAGGTATGACACGTCCTTCAGCGTGGGAACAACAAATATAAACAAATGAAAAAGCTTTGGAGCTCATTAATGTGATTGTGTGCTCAGGAGGCGGTGCAGGTGCTGCTGAAACACTCAGCGGATGTGAACGCACGGGATAAGAACTGGCAGACGCCGCTGCATGTGGCCGCGTCCCATAAGGCCGTGCGCTGCGCCGAGGCTTTAGTCCCCTTGCTGAGTAACGTCAACGTGTCAGACCGTGCTGGACGTACGGCTCTACACCACGCGGCTTTCAGCGGACACCTGGAGGTCAGACGCTCAGTTTTTTTTACTGGCTACAGATCAGCAGATGCTCAATATCTGGCCGTGCTGGATGTGACGCGTTTGCATATATCCTGTGTGTCATAAGAGTTCATGAGACCCGTTTAAACCAGAAATGAAATAAGAAACAAAAAAGGAATTGCAGGTGAACAGATTATTAACCCCAAGACTGCAAGTGTGGTCACATACTTTGATATTAAATGGCTTTCTGTATTTTGCATTAATTTCATTTATTTATCATTAATTGCTACTATACAGTCGCTAAGTTTGATAATAAAAACAACAAAAAAAAAAAAAAACAAACTTGCATTTAGTGCTGTCAAATGATTTAATCAAAACCAAAATTATAATTTTTTTGCATAATATATGTGTACTGTGTGTACTGTGTATATTTATTATGCATGTATAAATACAATTTCATGCATGTGTATATTTAAGAATTTTTTAAGATTAATAATTAATAATTTAACTAATAATTTAAGAATATAAATTAAAATATAAATTATAAATATACAATTTTAAAAAAATATATACTGTGTGTGTGTGTATGTGTGTGTATATATATATATATATATATAAATACATAAATAAACACCATATGCACCATACACACACATAAATATATATATATATATATATATATATATATACATATACATATTATGTAAACTTTTATTTTGGATGTGATTTAAACACGATTAATTATTTGACAGCACTACATTTATTCAGCAAGGACATGTTAAATTGGTCAAAAGTGACACTAAAGTAATTTATAATGTTATCAAAAGTTGCTGAAAAATAAAATATCACAGTTTCCACAAAAATATTGGGCAGCACAACTGTTTTCAGCATTAATAACCATCAGAAATGTTTCTTGAGCAGCAAATCATCATGTTAGAATGATTTCTGAAGGATCATGTGACACTGTAATGATCATAGAAATAAATTGCATTTTAACATATATTCAGATAGAAAACAGTTATTTTAAATCGTATTGTTTTACAATATTACTATTTTACTGTATTTTTGAATAAATTAATGCAAAACGGACGACATTTTTATAAACCCCAAACTTTTAAATGGTGGACGTTTACATCTGAACTCTCCGAACAAACTGAGACCATCTTCAAGGCCATGTGATCCACAGCTGCTTGACACATCCTTAAAGCAGTTTTGGGTCTAGATCTAATAGTAGAGTTAAAACAACCTTTGCTTGCCGTATCGCTTCTGTTTACTCGACTGGTTTGCTTTGTTTTTCAAATCTTCTTTCTGATTGGATCAACAAATCCAACAGATTGAGGTCTGTCTAGAATGCTGCTGGCAGATACATGACCCCAAAGCTGATATATTATTGATCGGTGAGGTATTTTTCTAGCACACAAGGAAAAATTGGACCAGCTCTCCAAACGAAGTGAAATAAGTCACTTTAAGCCATTTCTGTCCTGTTGAAAGTGTGCTGGGGTTTTCTAGACTAGATCTAAATAAATAAAACATCCAGTTTATTATTCATGGTGTACGGTATGGTTCCGCAGATGGTTCGGTTCCTGGTGTCCAGAGGCGCAAATGTCAATGCTTTTGATAAGAAAGACAGACGAGCTGTTCACTGGGCCGCATACATGGGTGAGACGTCGACATTAACATCAGGATCAACAAAGATGTTTCTATCAGCCTCAGATCAGTGTAGAGCAACTCTTCCAGTGTCTCTGTGTGTCTCAGGTCATCTGGAGGTGATGAAGTTTCTGGTGTCTCACGGTGCCGAGGTTTGCTGTAAGGATAAGAAATCCTACAGTCCTCTTCACGCCGCTGCCTCCAGTGGAATGATCAACGTTGTCAAATACCTGCTCAATCTGGGCGTGGATGTAAGTAAGCCCTGCCCACATCAGATTAAGCCCCGCCCCATGTTGTATATTACCTTCTATTGCCCTCATTTGTTCAGTTGCTTAGTTCATTGACTACAGCATGCATAAGTATGTTTACAAACTATTTTTAAGAGTTGTTCAAGAAATAATTTTGTCATGCCTTTTAAATAATATTTATAATTTGATAAGCAATTTATAGCCAGGTCTACAAAAAATCATATTCTTATTATTGTAAAATGTGATTTATTGCTGTGATCAGAAACTGATCACAGCCCCAGTCTTCAGTGTCACATGATCCTTCCAGCAGCCTTTATTAAATATATTATATTATATTATTATTACCATTTAAAAACTGTCACGTTTGACTGTTTGCACTGTGTTACTAAAAACCCAGACAGCTGAAGCACCATTAATCACATGGTCTGTCTGTCTTCAGGTTAAGGAGCCGAACGCGTATGGAAACTCTGCTCTGCACCTGGCGTGTTTTAACGGGCAGGACGTGGTGGTGAATGAGCTGATGGAAGCAGGCGCTGATGTTAATCAGGTGAATGAGAAGGGCTTCTCTCCACTGCGTCCCGATAGGGGGCGCTCTGTCTCCATCTGTTCATCACCAACAGACCTCAACAGCAAGGTCAGTGAGTCCTGCGAGAAAAACCCTCACAACCTCACAATTCGTCAAGAGCATCTTACAACACAAGTAATAAAGTAACAAATGCTTAAATGTAAAAAAATAGAGTTCTATTTAAAGTCTTGTCGGTCGGATGCAGTAGCAAAGTTACAGATGTAACAGAATTGGTTACTAAGTAACACAAAAATACAACATATTACATGCCGTTCTAGTTTCAGTTTCATTTTAATTGAGTCAAAGTTTGACTAATTGTATGTGCTTTTGTAATTTGTTAGTTCTCTTATATTTTAGTAATATACCTTTATAATTTTTTTTTGTTTTAATAACTTTGTATGTTCATCATTATTAATTTGTTTTTTTACATTTTTCAACTTCGCTTCAGATAATGTTTTACATTAGCTGTAGTTATTGTATGTTTTTGTCATTTTTACCGATTTTCATTTTAAATTAGTTGGCAAGGCAACATTTCTAATTTTCAGTTGTTTGCTTTCTATCAAATATTTATATTGTATTTTATTTTCGTATTATTTCAATGGCCAAAATGTTTAGTTTATATATATATATATATATATATATATTTAAATATATAAAGTTGTCATATAAAATGTTTTCAGTCGCTAACAAGCGCTTAAACATACTTTTTCTAAACTCTTAACACAATAAGCACAGCATGGGTCTTTTGTGGCCATACCATTCACACATTTCATGTGGTTTTCATCCAATATGCAGTCAGTGAACACATTTCCACAATGCTTACATTTTCTTAACAGACAAGCTATACAGTACCTCCTAACACAATTATGAATTGTTTTTGTAGTATTTACGAATGTTATCACACAAATTCCAACAATAGCAAAAACAATATTCCAAAGATACAGTATAAAAATCTCTGCTTCTACAATGATATCAGTTCAAAAACAATAGCAGGGCCAAGAAGAGGACAAGGTAGAGGTGTAAGAATGCGTGGTGGTGGCATTTCAAGGGCTGCAAGAACAGTAGTCAGTGATGAAAATTCGTGGCACTATCATTAACCATGTAATCAACCATGGTCTTTCGAGAGGCTGGTGAAAGAGTGCAGTCCAATTTGAGGCGGTCAACAGTTGCCTCCATTATACGCATCTTTTTACAAACCAACAGGTACAGTAATTTTTTGTCCCTCTAAAGATTGCAAAGTCTTCCACCCTCTGGGGGAAGAGGAAAGCTCCTCAGTAATGATCAAGAGCTTGCCATTGTAGAAATGGTTGTTGCAAATAATGCAATAAAACTGTATGAAATTCAAGCTAGAATTGTGGCAGACCATGAGATATTTGACAACATCGATAGCATCAGCATCACAACCATGTTTCATGGATATTTTGTTCACTGTAAGCAATACTGTAAAACTTTTTCCTGTTCTATCATACCATGTTTCTACTGTACCTCCTGTTGTAAACAGTAAAGAAAAAAAAATGCTTTTGAATGTGAAAATTACTGTACATATGGACAAAAACACAGTTTTTGTAATGTCAATAGCCAGTATTTTGAAACCTGGTGTACTTTGATTGACTGCATGTACCTTGTGGAGTAAAAATAAGTGTTTCAATTTTATTCATTTGGCCAATTGTGTTTTGTAGTTGTGAGTCTGTGATAAGAGTTTAGAAAAAAGTATCTGAAGTATGGGTAAGGGCTTGTTAGCGACTGAAAAAAACTGTAATCAACCATTCTTATACCCTGATTCATGTCTTCTGCCATTTTAGAGAGGATTACAATGCATATGCACCCTTTTCTCTATATGTAAAGAACTGCAGATGCTTTCACCCGGACCTAAACAAGGCTGATTACATCTAATACGTTAAAGCTTGTGCATGCGTTGGTTTGAGATGCTCTCTAAAATGGAGGAAGACGTAAATCAAGGGAGATGAATGGTGGAGTTAAATGTTAATTTTGTTATCTTTGCACACAAAAAAGTATTCTCCTACTGTCGCAAAACTGAAGTTGATCCACTGAGGTCACATGGACTGTTTTACCGGTGTTTTTGCTACGTTTCTGGATCTGAGGTCATTTCAGTTGTATTGCTATCTACAGTATAGAGGACAAACAGCTCTCTGATTTCATCAAAAATATCTTAATTTGTGTTCTGAAGATGAACAAAGGTCTTGACATGAGGGTGAGTAATTAATGACGGAATTTTCATTTTTGGCTGAATTAACATATTGTTTTTCTCTCGTGCATACAAATGTGTTGTCGCAAAACAATTATATCAGATCCTTAATTCCCATGTTATATATAAATTAAACATAGATTATGTCATCAAAATCAAATTATAAGCTCTGAATTTTATAAATTATTAGCTCATTTCATGATCAAAGGCATCAGCACTAAAATTGTACAGTCTGTAGAAGGCAGTACAGACTCGCAAAACACAGAACCAGGAAACAGAAATCACATGAGTTCAGAAAAAGAGAAAGTGTGGTTGAGCTGTCCTGTGTTTGTATCTCTGTATTTGTGCCGTAAAATGGCAGAAGCTAGGTTTTCTCAGGATGAATTCTTGTGTCCGGTGTGTCTGGATCTCCTGAAGGAACCAGTGGCCATCCCCTGTGGACACAGTTACTGTAAGAGCTGTATTACAGGCTACTGGGATCAGGAGGATGAGAAGAGAGTCTACAGCTGTCCTCAGTGCAGACAGACCTTCAGTCCAAGACCTGCTTTAGCTAGAAACACCATACTGACTGAAGTAGTGGAGAAACTGAAGAGGAGGAAACGTCCTGCTGACTGTGACGCTGGAGCTGGTGATGTTCAGTGTGACGTCTGTACTGGAAGAAAATACAAAGCTGTCAAGTCCTGTCTGATGTGTCTGAGCTCTTACTGTCAGCATCACCTTGAGGAACATGAGCGTTGGTTTAAAGGAAAGAGACACAATCTGACTGATAACACTGGACGACTGCAGGAGATGATCTGCCAGAAACATGAGAAGATCCTGGAGGTGTTCTGTCGCACTGATCAGAAGTGTATATGTGTGCTGTGTATGATGGATGAACATAAAAACCACGACACAGTATCAGCTGCAGAACAGATGACAGAGAAACAGGTAATTTTAAGCTTGTATTGAAGTTAAATGATGTGGCCCTCCATATCATGTTATGTCACCCACTATAGCAAATGATTGTATTAAAATATATATATGTTTAGTAATATAGTTTATGTAGTTTAATATTATCATTTACATATAGCAGATGCTTTTATCCAAAGCAGATTACATATGAAGACAAAGGAAGCAATTTTACTCTCTATAGGTATATTTTTATTTAAGGCAAAGATATACTCAAGTTCACCGACAGACGGCAGAGAACATATCCTGTTTGCTTTTATTACTTCACAAAAGTACACAAAAATAAAGTCCTTACAGATTTTAAATATGCACCTGATACCTGATGTACTGTAAAAACATAGTCTACCAGTATTGGTTACACTTTATTTCACTGGTTCATTTTAGATAGTCTACTAACTATAAGTAACTTTGTAACTACGTGTCAGCTAGTCCTCATTAATCTACAACCATGTCTACTTACTGGAATAAGTTGACATACACTGTTAAGTCAGTATTTTGTGTACCCATCAAAATAAAGTGTTAGTAATACTCTAATGACTGCTAGTTCACATGTAGTTCCAAAGTTACTTAATGTTAGTAGAATGTCTAAAGTGGACTTTCAAAATAAATTGATACCCTGTTATCTCTTTGACACGGACAGTGAGCTCACCTGTGAAAATTTTATATATAAGCCACTAAATTAAATTTTGGTCGACCAAACCTCTTCTGGTTGATTAAAGATTAGATAATGAGACCTTTTTAATGAGACCAGGCTCTGCTGTTTTGTAATGGTGTATCTGTCACACGTTCTTAGCGGCTCAATTTTTTTTTCTTGTGCCATAGTTAGGGTTAGATATTTATTTCTTCTTTATTTCCTTTTATGTAAATCACTTTGAATTACCATTGTGTATTAAATGTGCTTTATAAATAAACTTTCCTTGCCTTGCCTTCTCAGGTAAATATACACCACTTCTACTTACTCAGTAACAAATCATTCCTTATACCTGTTCTGTTAAGAAATTATTTGCTGCATCTTGAATTGACAGCGATGTTCGACTCTGGATCTGCTTTGAATCTCATCAGTCATCAGTGTTTTTCCATAGACCTCCTTGCCAATGCTTGCCACCCAAGAGTAAGGTCTTTAACCTGTTTAGAAAGGTAAGTCAAGCTATGGAGGAGTATTTTTACAAAGCGTCAGTTCTGGCTTTATCAGACCTTCTACATCAACCACTGAGGCTGGTTTCTTCTTCGTGGGCAAAAAGGATGGTGGACTATGCTAATGCATTGATTTCAGGGAACTCACCCATGTGATAGTGAATTTTTTCTATCCCCTTCCCCTTGTACCTTCAGCCTCAGAACAACTACTTGAGGCAACCATCTACACCAAACTAAACATATGAAGTGCCTACCACCTCATCCAAATTAAGGAGGGTGACGAGTGGAAGACTGCTTTTCTCACCACTAGAGAGCACTATGAATTTCAGGTGATGCCATATGGGCTTGCAAACTCACCAGCTGTGTTCCAGTCATTCATAAGCAAGATCTTCAATGACCTCCCTAATAAGTATACGATGGTTGATGACATTCTTATCTACTCCAAGTCTGAATCTGAACACATAGATCATGTCAAGACAGTCCTCTCTCATTTATTTGAGAATTAACTCAAAAATGTGAATTTCATGTCACTGGGACCTTCTTTCTCAGCTATCACATCAGCCACAAAGGAGTCAAGTATCTTTTACCCTCCGTCTGATACAGAACTCATTCTGGTAACCAGCCATGTCAAGGGAGGTAACCACCTATGTCAAGTCACGTCAAGTCTGCACCCTATCCAAAAGACCTAAGAAACTACCCTCAACCACTACCAACTCCTCAACAGCCATGCTCAAACCTCTTCATAGACTTTGTCACTGACCTGCCCCCCAGTCATCATTGACCGTTTTTCAAAACCCTTTCACCTAATTCATAAGAAAGGCCTGCCCACTGCCATGAAAACTGCCCATTTGAGCATGTATTCAGGGTATATGGTTTACCAGAGGAAGTAGTCAGAGATTATGGTTTACAGTGCACCTCTTAAGTTTGGAGAGCATTTTGCGAACAGCTGGACATCAACATAAACATTGGGTCAGGATATTATCCCTAAGCTAACGGCCAAGTTGAATGGTTGAATCAAAAGATTGGCCGCTATCTATGTACCTATTGTAGTAGACATATCTACTCTCGACATGTGCACACAATCATTGAAGATTTCTTAGAAAAGATTCTGGGATGTTGACTCATGGATATGAAAACCTGTAGCATGACATCCAAGCTATAAAATCCAATAAATGTGTGCAGAGAGGACCAGCCTCCCACATAACTTGCTAGGGTGAGGATTTGACCAGCTCAGGGACAAAGTTTAAGCAAGATGACAAGATTGACAGAGCTTGCAATTCCCAAGTTCTTCTCAGGGACGTAAATGTCTTGAGGAAAAACCTGACTAGATACCTTGGGCACTAAGACTAAGTACCACAAATCGACTGTTACTCTGGTGGTAGGCTTCACCTACTGAGCTCCATGAATTAAGTGGTATTTCTCACAAAAACACAATCAATTACAGTGTGGCAGGCTCTTTTGCACTCTCTTTACAGCACTGAAACAATCTGGCAGTGAACTGGGTCTGCATGGTGCATTACACCCCGACTTTCAAGAAGAAAAATAAAAGCACCATTTGAAGGCATAGCTTCCAGGGTAAAGAGTCCTAGCAATCAGAACAGTCAGTAGTCAGAAACTCCTCATTCTCCTGTAATCCCAGAGATAAAGTTTTCAGAATTCAGACCGGGATGAAATATTGTCCCCTGTGCATAAGATATGAGATCACTCCTGACCAGAACTACAGCAAGCCGACAAGAAGGGATATATAGTGGACAGCACATTCCAGGGCCCAGTTTATAGTCAGCCCCCTCTCTGACCACAATAGTGGACAAGGATTTACTACATTTGAATTGGATCTTGGTGGACTAACATAAGGAGGAAAGGACATGACATGTGGCCAGGAATGGTTTCCCATACTAGGAAGTTGTGCTCTGCATTTAACCCATCCAAGTACGCACACACACACACACAGAGCAGTGGGCAGCCATTGCTGCAGCGCCCAGGGAGCAGTTGGGGGAACGGTGCCTTGCTCAAGGGTCTCACCTCAGTCGTGGTATTCAAGGTAGAGAGAGCGCTGGTTATTCACTCCCTCCACCCACAATCCCTGCCGGACCTGGGACTCGAACCCGCAACCTTTGGGTTACAAGCCCAACTCCCTGTCCATTAGGCCCATGTAAACTGTCCAAAGCCATCAGATAATGATGCCAAGAAACCTTCTGGAATCGTACTGGCAATCCAATCTTAATGCAAATTTTCAATCATCTTTGACTATAGTGGTCCTAACAGAAACAAAAAAAAGCTCCACTTTTTTTCTGGATTGATTGGTGAATTAGTGCCTTTGTGAAATTCACTATTATCTATTTACCCTGCAGAATCAGCTGGAGGAGACTCAGAAGACACTCCAGCAGAGAATCCAGCAGAGAGAGAAAGATCTCCAGCAGCTGAGAGAGGCTGTGGAG
>JAUCMU010000949.1:0-10140 GCA_032275025.1 Enteromius treurensis | reverse complement strand
ACTAAGTGCATTTAAAAGTTGACAAAATATTTTTTAGCAATATGACATAATTATATATCTATATATATATACATATATATATATATATATATATATATATATATATATATAATTTGGTCCCACTTTATATTAATTCAATTTAATTCAAATTTGTTAGTACAGCGCTTTTCACGATACATATACCATATCAGAGGGTTGTTATATGTGTGAAGTTACAGAAATATTACAGCTGTAGATACTATGTACCGGTGTGTACTTACACTGTTGTTACATACTACATACACATCTAGTTACTATGGAAGTACATAGGTATTAGGGACACTTAATATAAAGTGTGATCTATAATTTTTACTCATGTTTAAGTCATGTTGAATTTTGTAGTTTTTTTTTTTCATTTTATTTCATGGTGAAATAAAATGAATGATTTTTGAATGGTTTTTGTTTTCAATTTCTTAGAAAGCATGACTTCAAGTATTAATTATGCATAATAAAGAAATAAGTAATTTAAGATATCTATACTGGAAAACAAGACAAAATACAAAGGATTATATTAATTTTTCATACCGCATGCATCATTTAATGCCATTTAATTATTTTATTGATGCAAGGTTCTGATACCTTTTTAAGGCCTTGATTTGTCAAAGTGCAAATTAAGACCTTATTAAAGGTGTTTTAAGACCTTATTAAAGGTGTCGTATGTGCTTTTGTGACTCTTCTAAAGCCAAAAATAACATACTATGTTATGTTTACATAGCTGTTTCTCTGAAAAATAATGCTATAGCCTGTAATTGTACTCTGAAATATGTGTTTTGGGGTGGAATGCCTTTGTTTTTGCAGTACCCATTTCAACCGCTAGCTGTCAATCTTACACACTGCACCTTTAAGTCCAGCAGAAACCCTGACTTTGAAGCCGTTTAAAGAAAAGCAAGAGAGCAGGAGAGTTTTTATTCAATGACAGCATATACTGTACCTAACATAATCTGATTCGTAATCTCCAGAGAGTGAGCGATGATAATCCGCATGCACAGATTCTGACCTAAACTGACACCACTTGCACAGACACAATCAACATCTGAAATCCCGTGCAGATGCATTCTTTCACACACACATACATATACACAGATCTCTTTAATAGCTCTCCCCTTATAATAACATGATATCAAACAAATAAAACACATTACAAAAGAGGCATTTTTTGAATCCAGTGGAGACATAATTTGTGATTATAAGAACTTGATACTGTCTTTTTACACGTTGCGTTGCATAGCGCCTCATAAACATAACACCATGTCTGCATTCATGATCGGAGAAACGGCAAACAACAAGCACTTGCATTTGAATAGTAAGTAGCAGATTATTTTAATAAGAAAATGTAACTTACTTAAAAGTTGTGAGTCAGAAGGGCTAGACAGTTAGAACTGCTCCACAGTCTCTGTGCACAGCTAACATAGCCTGCTTCCAGGTTCCGGAAAAAATCCGCTGTAAATGTGCTAAACACACTAATATTTGTGTTGATCTGTTCTGGAACAGCGTTGTAAATACATCTTAACTGCTAAATTCTAATTGTGCCCCCTTTTGGAAGCACAAAGAAAGTATTGTATCACTTTCACAACGACACATGGCGTCTAGCAATAGCTCCACATTCTCTCTTTGCTTAAACATTTGTAGGGGTGTTATGAAAGCATGCCCCCACTTTGTGATATTACAAAGTGTTTACACGAGCCATTTAGGAGGGTGTGTACAAGTTACAACTTTAATAAAAAAAAACTCTTTGGTTTTGAGACTTTAATTTTACAGATCTCCTTTATGAACCAAGAGCTTGTAACGCAGAGAAGGTAACATTTTAAATCACACCATATTGAAATCACACCATTTAACTTTAAGGTAACTAATTGAACAGCTTTTTTTTTTTTGGACCATTAATGGTTAAGTTAGTATAATAAGTAGACAATCGTTGTCTTTGTTTGTTAGACAACTTTCAAGACTACGATATCCAGAAAATGGGCATAAATGGTTGAACATAGTCTATGCTATTAAGCTAGACACACTAACCTCAAGAACGATGACAATCAACAAATGTTTAAAAGATGAGCTCTTTACATCACAGTCCAACAAATAACTAACAACAATGATAAAACAACAACAACGAAAATATAATGAAATTAGCAAGCAGCAAAACAATTGCCCATAACAGTAACTGCAGAATTATTCATGCTGCAATGCATCCTGGGAACTTAAAATTTTTAATGACAAGATTTAACAAGATTTAACATTTCAACAACATTAAAATTCTTTGTTCAGACCACAGTGTTAGACTATCTGTGACAACTTTTGGGGTAATTTTGTTGATCTGACAAGGGTTTAAGACTCAGAAGGTTTCATAAACTGGATGTGTCCTTTGCTCTCCAGGTAAGAATGACATTTTCGGGGAGATGATTCACCTGTATGCGAAGCCGGGAAAGTCGAACGCAGACGTGCGAGCGCTCAGCTACTGTGACCTGCACACCATCCAGAGAGAGGAGCTCCTGGAGGTCCTAGACATGTATCCAGAATTCGCTGACTACTTCCTCACCAACCTGGAGCTGACCTTTAACCTGCGGGATAACGATTCAAAGGTGCTTCCCATCAGCAGCTAGAAATGATACACGCATACAAAATAAATTAAATGAAACATCATCGTGTGTTGTTGGCATGTTCTGCTCAGGCCATGTATTCACAAGCCAGTGATTCAGATGGAGAGGAGACCAAGAGCCGAAGAAAGAACTCCTTTAAACGCAAACCATCCAAAGGTGAATATGATCTGTTTATTAATTATATTATGCCATGCACTGTCGCAGGAACATAAGGGTTAAATGGTTAGTTTCCAGTTTCAGTTCAGATTAGTAAAGACAAGACAACAAGCATTGCACCACAAAATGCACCACAACATGCACCATAATGTATTAAAATAATTAATAAATATATAAAAAATTGTAAAAAATTGTCCCTTCTGCTCATCAAAGCTGCATTTATATGATTAAAATACAGTGAAAAAAGTAATATTGCTAAATATTATTATATTTTAAAACTATTGTTTGCATTTGCAGGTAATTTAATAAAATTTACTGTATTGTTATTACACAATCATTCGGAAATCATTGTAATATGCTGATATGCTGCAAAAGAAACATTTCTAGTTATTATCAATGTTTAAAATAGTTGTGCTGCTTCATATTTTGGTGAAAACTGAGATACATTTTGAGACATTTATTAAAAAAAATTAAAAAAAATTTCAGGGGGAAAAAACAAAAACAAAAAAAAAACATTTATTTAAAATAAAAATATTTTGTAAAATGTTTAATGTGCTTATTTTCCCTTTTGATCAATTTCTTGTGTTTTTGAATAAAAAGCCTTAATTACCTACCTTTAGATAGATAGATATAATTTGTGTGTGTGTGTGTGTGTGCAGTATACAGTATATAGGCTATTCGCACACAGAGTTTTATGATTTTTCTGAAGAAGCATTCTTGCAGGATAAACTGTTATTTTTTTACAGCTGTAATCATGATGAACATCTATATCTCTGGTGAGCTCTTAAAACACTGTTGGGACATTTTTAAATGCTTTACGTGGAAAAACACTTAGCATGGCTTAAATGCAACCAGGGAGAACCAAATTTATGGTCATAAAAACAATCTACTCTGTACTCCAAGAAGAAGGACAATATATTTTATGTGAAGTGTTTCTGACCTCATAGACGGTAAGAAAACAGCTTAACGCTGCTTAATGTACTAAGACAGTGACTGGAAACACCATTTAGTTTTTGCACCTCACTGATCATACAGTAAATACTCTCTGTGAGCTGAGTCTTAGTCTTGTGTACTATACTAAAACAACGACCAGTAAAGTATTTATGTAATGCTTAACAATGATTATGCCATTACAAAGTATTTTCGCTACAAAAAATAAAATCAAAAAGTTATTTTTAGTATTTTTTAGTATTTATTTATTTTTGTACCTAAAATAATATGCATATTTTGGTAACACTTTAAGGTTCGTTAGTTAACATTTGTTAACAACATTAGTTAACATGAACTAAGAATGAACAATACTTCTGCAGCATGTATTTTAGTTAATGTTTACTTCAGCATTTATGCATTATTAAAATCACAAGTTTTGTTTGGTAACATTAGTTAATGCACTGTTAACTAACATGAACAAACAATGAATAACTGTATTTACATTTTTCATTAATAATGATTAGTAAATAGTGTAATAAAAGCATTGTTCATTGTTTGTTTATGTTATTTAATACATAAACTAATGTTAACAAGTGTTACACATATTTTAATAAGGAATCTAAATAATCAGCAGGGTCTTCCAAAGTTCTCTTTATTTACAGTTGGTAAATTAAATTATATTGACTAAATAAAATGCTTTTAGTTTTAGGGTTAAAAATCTACTTTAATATTATTATTTAATTTAATCTAATTTAACTTTTATGGCAAAATTAAGTTGCAAAAATCCAAAAGTAAGACTGTAATATATATATATTACATTAAAATCAAATATGTATCTATATATATATATGCAGTATATATATATATATGTATATATATATATATATATATAATTTTTTTTTTTTATTTATTTTTTTTTTTTTATTAAAATTATATTTATTAGGTAGAGCTTGGTCTTTATAATAAATTACATTGTATGAATGCTTTTGTTTGGAAAAAAAATATTTTTTAGTAAAATGTAAGGTTTCCAATATATATTTAGCTAAACTAAAAAGAACTAAAACATTAGTAAGCTTCACAGTTAGTAAGTAAAAATGTAATTTCATGAAATGAAATTAAATTAGTTGTTAAATTAGTTTTTACAGAATTGATCTCAAGTACATTTTGTACCTCTGACCGATTGCCCCATAGGAGAAAGCCTTAAGGAAACAGAAAGTGAGTGCAGGAAGGAGCGGAGAGAGTCTCGTCTCAGCTCTAAGAGAAGCTCGGAGGACCGTCACACCTCCAGAGAGGAACAGCAAAGGCTTCTGGGAGCAGGCATAACAGAGTACCCATCAGTACAGAGCTACACCTCCATGCCAGGCTGCAGTCCTCCTGCTGAAGACACAGAAAAAACATATGATGGTAGGGATAGTTCATCTCAACACTGTCCTTCTGTCTGTTTCTTTCTAAAATGAGTCTGATTTGGCCAGATGCACTTGGCTGGGAATTAGTGACAAACGTCAAAGTCAGTCAAAAACAGTGAGTTTCAAGTCTAGAGAAACATTGTGCTCGTTATTTGTTCTGTTTGTGAGACATGGCTCTCCTGTTTGTTCCCAAAAGCCCATTTTGCTTAATAAAGGTTCAGTCGATCTCATCACGTCTGACTCGGGCATTTCAACAACTTCATTCAAACAGAAGATAAAGTTCCCTTAACTATCAAAAACATCTTTTATTTGCAAACACAGCTTGTGTCGCTAATAGTCACTAATTGATCTGTGAATCTGTTTCAAAGACTTGTGGAAAAGAACTGACTGTAAAGATCACTTTGTTCACAAATCTATCAGACAGACCTTCATCTAGCCATTAAAATATTTTAGAGTAGATCATAATATTAATATAATTTAAATTAAAAAAAAAAATTCATTTGAATTTAACTTATATTTTCTAACGTCAATTATAAACGTTTAAACATTTTTCTACATGGAAATGATCTCTGATGCTTTTTTATGTCATTTATGTGTAGTGATGCCTCTTAACTTATTGCTTTAAAAAAGTATATCGACTTTCACATGTTTGAAATAATCTGTATATTCTGTGCTTTTTGCTCAGAACAAACAAACCGCTGTACACGCATCCTTAAAACTTTTCAGACACTGTTAGTCCTTAAAACACTGCTCGAAAGGCTATAAAAGGAAAACAGAGCTCAGATGCTAAAAAAAAAAGTATTGATCAAATCAGTCTTTTCCTAAATCCAGGCTAAAGCAGCATGATGAGGTAGAGGGAGAGAGAGAAGTAGATGCCACGGTAAAACAGGGTCTTTCAGGAGCTTACGGCACAGCGCGGCCCGTTTTACAGGCTTTAGGAAAATCCTCTGGGCAGCAGCTCTTCCCTAACCCTCCTCAGCGAGCACACAGTGTTCCCTTCTGAGCTACAGCCACGCAAACCACTGCAGAATGACCTCCACGTGTACAAACACACTCGACTCAACGTGATTGGCATGCCATTGTGACATAAAAGCAATTTTACATCCAAAAATGTGAGTTCTCTAATCATTTCACTTCATGCCATTCTGAACCCGGGATGCTCTTTTCCATATGAATGAGGGATGAGACTGTCAGGTGCAAAAAGAGACTAAAAAGCAAAAAAAATAAAATAAAAAAGAAAGAAATTGTGCTGAGTAATTCTTTTCATAAAGTGGTTCATAAATGATATCTTTGTGTAAGAAAAAGGCAAATTTTGGCCTCATTTACTGAAAATCGTTCCTCCATGGTGTGGATGCACCAAATTTAAAGCTGTTCTTGAAAATATTAAAAGCAATTACTGTTTAGTCGTGCTCATAAGTTCACACACACCCTTGTAAAATCAGCAAAATATTGATCATTTTAAATCATACAATTTAAAAATCATAAAAAGTAATAAATAATACCAAAGAGGTATTATTAAAATTGCATTTTGTTTTAAGTATAATACTGCCAGAAAAAGTTATTTTTTAAACATTAATTTTTAAAGATACATGTATACTCATTTATGCACACCCATTCAGAAGCTAAAGAAGCTTTCCAAAAAGGCTAAATAAGTACAGTTTACCTTGTTCTTTGAATCCAATTTAGTTTTTTTTTCCTCTTTGCATTGTGTTTTCCTGGTTATTTATTATAGATATTATAGATTATTATTATAGTCACTGACTTATTGAATTTATTTTTACATTACAACATTACAATTGTATCTAATTAATTTTATTCATTTATTTATTGTCTGAACTATCCCTTTAATACAGTTAATAAATTAATAATTTATTTAGTCAGCTTATGTGTATGTTACATGTTGGTAAAATTGCCAGTCGTGGATAAAGCCAACTAAGCTCTTGCTGTAGGCATGTTCCTTTGAACTCTATTCATGTAATTCACATAATACATAATTATGTACAATACTTCATCTGATGTGAGTTGACATAATAGAGGTCAGGCAAGTTTCCCTGATGATTTAAAGTTGATATGTGTAAATTTTTTGTTGTTAAAACACTTTCTTCTACAGTATGTCAGTTGCTGCAATAATGTGCAGACCAAAGTTAACTAAATCATCTAGCTGCTTAGGCAACATTTCCCAATCATATCGTTATCCTATCAGGGCGATAGAAACCTCATATAAATCATTAAAGCCCCTAACCTCGTAAACTCATTCGTAGCATTCCACCGCCACCCTATATTTGGGGATCGGGCTGGACAATGAGCTCTGAGCCCTCTCCCCGGACAGCACGCCAAACATGCTTAATTTATCCATAATTAATTACAAGTAAGTGTGAACTTGTGAAATGAAGTTTGTATTTAATTTTAATTAACACAAAAAAACATATAGAAGTAAAATTAAATAAAACTTATTAACAATTATTATTGTTTTAAAATTAATTTACTATTGTAATTTTATTCTAAAAGTAATACATATTTGTAACGCCCTTGTTTGTGTTCCGTGTTCTGTGTCTTTGGTTTAGTCTAAGTTCCTGTATGCCCTGGTTTTGGTTCCTGTCCTAGTTGATTGTGTTAATTAGTGTCCAGCTGCGTGTCATCAATGTCCGTGTATTTATAGTGCCTCAGTTCTAGTCTTTGTTGTCGAGTCCTCAAGTGTCATCCCCTGTGTCTACGTGTGACGTGAGTTGTATCCTGTCTTGCTTCATTGAATAAAACCTTGTATCATTGTGATCTATGCTTTGTGTGCTTCCTGCCCAGAAGTAGACCGTGACAGAAGGACACGACCTTAACCGCCTCCTTCACTCCTCTTCCCGGCCCGCATGAGCAATGGTCAGGAAGCAGCCCTTCACTGCCCGGCCCGCGCCTCGCCGATAGGCGGAATCCCCGCCCGAGAGCAGCACTGTATGGGGTTCCATCGGTGCCAAAAACCCGAAAACAAATCAAGATCCCCGCGGATCCCAGTCCACGTGGTCCAGAGCTGGATTTATGGTCCGACATGCCAGATCTGATCCCTGCCGATCCCATTCTGCCTATCCCCGATCCAGTTCCTGAGTCACGGCCAGTAGAGCTGATCCCAGGTCCAGTTCCTGAGTCAAGGCCAGTAGAGCCGATCCCAGGTCCAGTTCCTGAGTCACGGCCAGTAGAGCCGATCCCAGATCCATTTCCTGAGTCACGGCCAGTGGAGCCGATCCCAGATCCATTTCCTGAGTCACGGCCAGTAGAGCCGATCCCAGATCCAGTTCCTGAGTCACGGCCAGTGGAGCCGATCCCAGATCCATTTCCTGAGTCACGGCCAGTAGAGCCGATCCCAGGTCCAGTTCCTGAGTCATGGCCAGTAGAGCCGATCCCAGATCCAGTTCCTGAGTCACGGCCAGTGGAGCAGATCCCGAATCCAGTTCATAGTTTACGGCCGGGAGTGCCGATTCCGAGTCCAGTCCCTGAATTATGGCTGGGAGAGCCATTTCCGAATCCAGTTCATAGTTTATGGCCAGGAGAGCCGTTCCCAAATCCAGTTCATAGTTTACAGCAGGGAGAGCCGTTCTCGATTCCAGTCCCTGAATTACGGCTGGGAGAGCCGTTCCCGATTCCAGCCCCTAGATTACGGCCGGGAGTGCAGATGCCGATTCCAGCCCCTAGATTACGGCCGGGAGGGCCGATTCCGATTCCAACTCCAAGATTACGGACGGGAGTGCCGATTATGATTCCAGCTCCAGAGTCTGCGCTGCAAGTGCCACAGCCCAGAGAAAAGGGAAGCCTCCCCAAGAAATGTTGGGGCCGAAGGCTGCCTCAGAGTCACCACAGCCGAATACTGCTCCTGACCCAGCACTGCCGGAGGCATCCCCTGATCCCCCATGGCCTCCCAAAGCTCCTGATCTGCTGTCTGTTTTGATGTTGTCCTGGAGGCATCCAGAGACTCTACCCTATGCAGCCTCCAGGACGCCCGCCCTCCCTCCCCCTGTAGTTGAGTTTTGGTGGTGCGAGAAAGCACCCTATGGGAGGGGGAGATGATTTTGGTTTAGTCTAAGTTCCTGTATGCCCTTTTATGGTCTTGGTTTCTGTCCTAGTTGAGTTGATTGTGTTGATTAGTGTCCAGCTGCGTGTCATCAATGTCTGTGTATTTATAGTGCCTCAGTTCTAGTCTTTGTTGTTGAGTCCTCAATTGTCATCCCTTGTGTCTACGTGAGTTGTATCCTGTCTTGCTTTGCTGAATAAAACCTTGGATCATTGTGATCTATGCTTTGCATGCTTCCTGCCCAGAAGTAGATTGTGACGATATTTATTACTTGGCTATATGAAAGCAAATAACAAAAAAAATATTTTTATAAACAAATAATAATAATAATTGTATAAAGTAAATATCTTACAAAAACAACAACAACAACAGGCTCTGATAATGCCCCAATCTCCATGGTGCTTTTGATGAAAAACCTTGCTCATCTTCTTGTGCTGGTAACATCAGACTTGTTCTCATTGTCCGACCATCCATGAAGGTGAACCTTAAGCGGACGAATCTAATTTCTCTACACAGCCTCTGATCAGACAGAAATTTGCCCCAGCCGTTCTCAGCGTGTGCTTCTGGGTCTGGTAGGAGCAGGTGTGTGTGAGAGATAACCACTGGCACGCTAACTCTTTTCTTCCTGGGTACAGCATCACTCTGCTCTTCATATGGGCCACGGGTGTTCTGAGGATCACCTGAAACAGAGAAAATCAATGCTAACTGACGAATACAGGATGCAAATAATACTATAATTTATAGTTAAAGTGCCCCTATTATGAATTGTTAAAAATGACCTTTCATGCAGTGTGTAACACAGTTATAAGTGAATGATGTAACGGGGCACGGACGAAACGGGAGCGAGTTCAAATGCAACAGTGATTTATTAAGGCTCAGAGTCGGAATAACAAAGGTCGATCGCCAGCAGATACAATGGGGAAGACATAGGCAGAAACAGAGTCGAAAAACAGAGCAATGG
>JAUCMU010000948.1:0-10143 GCA_032275025.1 Enteromius treurensis | reverse complement strand
AGGATGATTCGGTCTAGTTTCTCTTTTGGGAGTGAAGCTTCGAATTTCTGGGAGTCAAGGTTAATGCCCAAAAATTCGATGCATGTACTGAGACACAAAGTCTTGTCTTGGGCTATGTGGATGCCTAGGTTTTTGAAAACTTTGAGGACTGTAGTGAGGTCGAGGGCTGGGTGGGCGTGGGAGGGGGAAATGACAAGGAAATCGTCAAGGAGATGAATGAGATGGTGTATTTGATAGTTGTTGTGGAGGATTTGGCATATGGCTTCGGAGAGCATGTTGAGTATTTTGGACTGCTTTTGCATCCGAAGGTGAGGCGGCCTGAAAATAGATTTCACCACTAAATGCCAAAGAGGTGCCAGAAGACAGGGTGGATGGGCATAACTTTGGCCATCCAAGCTCCTTTTCTGACTTTTTAAAATTTATTTATTATTATTTTTTTTTATTAGTTCAATGGCTTGGTCAACGTTGTGGTATAGGAGGGAAAATTCCTCTAGAGGAATTATACTGTTGATGCTGGGGGTGGGAGAATTATGTGTGGAAGAGATATCGATTATTTGGCTCTTTTTCCCAAAAAATTTCCGAGTTGCAATACCAATGGGGCTGACTCGGAAAGTGCTGAAGGGCGGGGCTGGGAAAGGGCCGATTATGAAAGTAGAGTCTAGTTTTTTATTTATTTATTTTCTGATTAGAGCGTCCACTGAGTTGGGTTGAGGTGGATAGGAGGTTAGGGCAAATGAGAGACTGGGTGGGGATGGAGAGGATTCCTGGATGAACACAGTTAGTTAGCCCTGATAACAGATAATGGGAGAAGTTAGGATAAGGATGGGATGACAAAACAGCAAACAAAATAGAAACATTGGCAGGAGACAATAAAATTGCTTTGCATTTTATTGAAATATATATGCTTCTGCAGGAAGCAGCTGCGGCCTCAGATAGAGGCAGGCTGGAGCGTGTCTCTGATGGGGACGGGGTGAATAGAGATTCTTCTGCTGGAAGCTGCAGGGGGTAAATATAGAATCAGTTAAACAGTTTCAATCAGATTTATTTATTTATTTATTTTTTTTTTTTTTGAGGAAGCAGTATGATGGTCTAAATCCTAACAAATAAATGCAGTCATGATATTTATAAAGAATAGTGGGTTGAATTATAGGATTTAGGAGGGATTAGTTCATTCTTTTTACGTGCAGTAGGTGGCAGTATAGCGTCAGCTTGCGTATGACGTCATCAGGCGGCGCCGGCCGATTCAGCGCTCCTTTGTTGCTTTTGTTTGAGATGTTGCTTCTGGGCTGAGGAAAATAGCGGAGGGCCAGCGAGTGGTTAGTAAAGAGGGTTCTTTCACTTGAAAAGCTTTGGAGGATAGCGCGATGAAAGAGATCAGAGAGCGAGCGGGCAAGGCCTCGAATAGGAAGACCGCGGGGTCTCTCGTAGAGGTTCAGACCGGCTGAGTGTTGAGCTAGACCAGTAGCAGGTTGTTGTAGGGTAGGTTGTGGAATCTGGTCCTCGCGAAGGAAGGCAGACGAGGATGTGTTTTCGGTCTTGCGATTCCAAAGAATGCACAAAAGCGAGATGTGGGGAAATTAATACTGGGAGAATTTATAGCGAGGAGGAAAGTTTTGATTGGGCGCGAGTGAACAAGGGATGATCAGGAAACGAGCTGCCAGCTGTGTGCGATTATTCATTCAGCGATCCTCTCAAAACCACGTTATTTTCAAAACATTTACTTTATAAAATTTACAGTTTATTGGGGAAAAAAATACAGGGACAAAATACAGTTACATATTAGAGACCGGAGGAACACAGTGACTCTAAAACATTAAATGGTAAATTATTTACACTTTGCTGTACAGTAGGAGAAGCTATATACCTGTTGGTTTCTCTGAAAATACGGACAATGGATGCCACTGTGTCCCGGCTGAGATTTGTCTGTACTCGTTCACCAGCCTCTCTGTATGATAGCCTGTGGTTTATGACATGGTCAATGATAGTAGCTCTTATTTGATCAGTTACCCTAGCTCTGGTCCTTCTTTGAGCACCACCACGCTTTCTAACTCCTTTCCCTATACCTTGTCCCACTCCTCTCCCTTGTCCATGTCCCACTCATCTCAATTGTCCTGGTACTCATCTTCCTCTCCTTCGTGCAGGCATTTCTTTCTTTCTTTCTTTCTTTCTTTCTTTCTTTCTTTCTTTCTTTCTTTCTTTCTTTCTTTCTTTCTGTGTGTTGCTCTATATTGTTCCTTTTCCACACAAGATCAGCCCAAAGAGTCCTCTTGTAGAACACATGATCATGTGATTGGAAAAACCTCAACACCTCAGTGTGGTTCCTGGATGGGAATACACTGTGATTTTATATATTTGCATAACTGCAATAATCTGTTTCTCATTGGCAGTGGAATAAAATACAGGGAAGATATTTGTGTTTCAATTCACAATTTTAACAGCTGTTCACTCTGACTTTAGCCTATATAAGTTATGTTTAGAACATGATGTTATCTGTTCTGACATAGAGTGTGAAAGCATTTGGAAATTTGACTGTAAAATTACATTATTTTGGTCTTGGTTGAGTTTGTTTGTAAAAGAACTTCAAGCATTTTAAATTTGTGTTAATTGTGTTAATGTGTTAATTGTATAGTGTTAAGAGTTTAGAAAGCTTGTTAAATGTATTGAAAAAACTGTCATAGCAATTGTAAAAATGGTTCACATGCAAATCATGAACCCAGCAACACAAGAAACCCATGTTTACAAGACTTCATAAAAAAAATTTGGTCTTTTTTTGTTTTTTTATTAGTGATGGAACTAATAAAAACATTCACCTAAAGTATTTGGCTATATGTCAGTGATTTGTGATTTTGAAACTTGACGTATTTCCCATAGTTTGCATTTCACCGGCACAAGATGAGTACTTTTTTTTTTTTTGTAATTTCTTGTGTTGAGAAAGAATTGTCTCAAAAAAATTCAAACCTTTGATTAGTTAACCTTAGTTGAACAACCAAAAGCATACTTGCATTATTTATGGATAGACTGATTACTAAACTACTACTTACAAAATTATTTTTCACGATTTCCATAAGCCACACGTTCATGGAAAGTAATGTTATAGTTACACATGGTTACAAATGTTTGCATATCACACGCACACAGACACATCTAGCAAAAGCAAACTATGCATTAAATTGTATCCCTTTCCAATTTTTTATGCACACTCATGATATGAAAAGGTATATCTACCAGCAAACAACAAACAATAATAAGCTATCTCTTTTCATCCTACTGCTTACACATAGCTTCTTAATTTATTAGTGATCGTTTACTTAAGTAAACAATTAATAATAACAGGAAGCTCTGGGTGATACTCTTAGCACTGCTACTACTGTGAGGGACACTTTGGGTGACGCTCTGAGGGACACTCTGAGGGACGCTTTGGGTGACGCTATGGGTGACGCTATGGGTGACGCTATGGGTGACGCTCTGAGGGACACTCTGAGGGACGCTATGGGTGACGCTATGGGTGACGCTATGGGTGACGCTCTGAGGGACACTCTGAGGGACGCTATGGGTGACGCTATGGGTGACGCTATGGGTGATGCTCTGAGGGAAGCTATGGGTGACGCTCTGAGGGAAGCTATGGGTGATGCTCTGAGGGAAGCTATGGGTGACGCTCTGAGGGACACTCTGAGGGACGCTATGGGTGACGCTATGGGTGACGCTATGGGTGATGCTCTGAGGGACGGTCGGGGTGACACTATAAACAACATTACACAGGTTTGTCTCACAACATGAGATGTTAACATCATAACTCAATGATTGTACGGCTAAATTATCACAAATATTTTTGGAGACACAACCACACCCAAAAAATGCTTCAGCTTCGTTAACATTCCCTGAAAAAGAAAACAGCTGTTAGTCTAAGATAGCAAATGGTAAATATGATCTGTATCAGATGTTTAAAATGAACAATAGAGAAACAAAATAAGCTGTTGAACATGATTCTTACATGTTTCTGTAAAGCAGCGATCTTCAGTCCCTGAACAGTTGACTATGTTTGAGCAGTTCTGTCCATCACAATAGTAACAAGTCTTTCCATTAGGAGTGTTAGTGCTGGGATCTACAGGAGGAAACAAGTGCTCTTTTATTTTTATTTTTACTTAACTTCTATCTAATGAAGCAGCACTCCTTTAGCTGCTACATCCATTCACTTCCTGGTAGAAAATCAAGCTGCAATCTGCGTTTTATTTATTTAGTTTTATTTAGTTTTATAAGTGTTGACCTTACAAATATGATTTTTTTTTTCTATTGCCAGTATAAAGTGCAGTACCTGGAGCATCTTGGACGTTACAAAAGTCAGTATCACAGCAGTAATAAGACACATGTGCAGTGCCGTAGTTCACGGTCCCATTTGCACAGAAATCAGAACAATATTTCCAGTTCCTTTTATTTATTTCACCTAAAATAGAAATATGAATAAATTAATATGAATATGAAAGACCAGTTCAGCTGCTCATTATTTTTATGGAAATGTGTGTGTGTGTGTGTGTGTGTATGTGTGTGTGTGTATATATATATATATATATGCAAAAGTAGAGAGCAGCAGTGAAGGTTAAAGGCAAACAATATTTATAATAATGTAACATTTTACGGAGAAAGAGAAAAACAGAAAAGGAACTTGGTTTATATATATATATATATATATATATATATATAGTAATAAAAACAAATTAATAAATATATAGAAATCTACAAAGAATATTCTGTGATTTAAATTGTACATTCCAATAGAAAAACAATATTGGGTATTTGATAAGCACAAAGCAGCATTAAAAATAATCAAATATAACAGTATTTAAATAAATCATACCAGGCTTGTCATCTTTCCATACTGCTGTTTCACTCATGCACTTGAAAGATTCGGGACATGTTGTGTTCTGATGATCTAAACAAGCAACCGTATCGTTCCAGCACTGATAGCAGCTGAGAGAGTGTCCTTTAGTAATAAAACGCACATCAATATCCTGTATCTGTACTCATTAACAGTAAAAGTATGATTTGTCTCTGTACCTGCAGTGAAAAGAACAAACAGAAGAAAAGCTGAGATTTGCCGATCCATCTTTGGAAGTGACTGAAATATTTCAGTTTCCGGGCTAAACTCATTTTATAGTTTATCAGAAGAGGAGGTTCTTCATGAGAAAGTGAAAGCTTAACAGAAGTAAACAGAGGATGAATAGGTCTAAATAAACCAATAAACATTAATTAAAAGACAGTAAACATCATATCTGTATTAGTCTACTTTGCGATGTGAAGAAAGGAACTTGTCAGATTTTTGGACAAAGAATATAAATTTCCCCACCTCAGAGTAACAAATTAATACAGCGGGACCCAGATTTTTGTCTTCTGTAGAGGATATTATATTTTAGCAAATAAAAAATCTGTACAAAGAACATTCAGAGTATTTCAGAAAAGTATCTGGAGGTTCCTTCTCCCTATGCCAGACATTAACTGCAACAACTTGTATGAATTCAGCAGTCTTATAGAAATAAATATATATTTTGTAATTTATTTAAATCTCACTTTTTTTTTATGTTTGTCACAAATTATAATCTCAGGACAATTTATGTTGGATTTTAAAGCATAAAATTATTTTCTATGGTGAGACATGCATCAGTTTCATGTCCGCTGTACTGTAGAGGACACCAGGACATACTTCATGCGTATCAGGCCTTTTAGGCACACATAATAAGTAATAGGAGAATAAATTCTATATCAATATTTATATGAATTAAAAGATTTTTCATGTTGTTACTTTATTGCTCTAATTATTCAACTTATTTTTTTCATTACATGTTGCCCAAGGGATACAATAATATAACTAATTTATCTTGTATAAGGTAAAATAAAAATAATTTGTTTCATATGCTCCAAACAACATAATTATGAAAAAAATTGTAAATTTTCAAAAACAAACATTTACGGTTCTCAGGAGAATATCATTGTAATATAAGCTTTATCAGAAAAATATTAACAGTGTACATGAACTAAGCCCTAAAAGCGCTTGCTTGACAGGTAAAAGGTAAAACAAAAACATGCCTGTTTGTAAAGACATAGGGGTGAGTACGTGAACTGTACAGTTACACACAGCCTTACGCTTAAATTTCATAACCAGCAGCATGAGTTTGTTTTAGATAAGGATATGTTTACAGTATAAACTTTTGATTTCAGTTTAAATATGCTTCAGATATGGTCCACGTTTGGCAAGGTGGCAGGGTTGTTGGAAAAATCAAGTCAAGACTAGTTTACGTCAGCTTTTTTCTTAGATATATTATACTGAGATCCATTAAGCGCACTGTACTTCAATCCTTCTTAGAGTTTAATTCCAAAAATTCATCATACTGCAAAGAGAAGAAAGGGAGAATTGTCTCCCTATTATACACAAATTAAGCTGACACAGGGACGTGAATGGTCAGGTGTCATTATTATGGGCTGATGCATATGCAATGTAATGGGTTGTATGATTACAGTAAAATTAATATATGTGATATTATATATTAATTTTAAATATCAATAGAACAAAATTAGATGCCTATTTATTCTGTAACACCTTTTAGTACGTTTTTTTTTTTTACATTGTTTAAAAAATTGTAAATAATTTGTTAATCTTATTGAATGTTAATTTCAAAATTGATGCTAATGAAAAGTTGCACGTGTAAATCATTTGTGTTTTCTCTTTTCTCGCTCCATTTAATTTATTGTTCGTTCCGTTTCATTTCTCATTCGCTCTGTTTTTCACAGGTTCATCAAACAACTGTGGTAAGTGTAGTAAACCGTTTCAAGTAAACCAAGCATCACAGCACCCAGCACCATGAAGGACCTTGAACCCCTAGACTTACTACCAGCGCAATACCACGACCTGCACATTACCTTCAGCAAAGCCCAGGCTACAAATTTACCCCCTCATCGAGAAACTGACTGCATTTGACAATCCACTTCACCAGCCTCAGCAGCTTTTTTCTTTGTGAAGAAGAAGGATGGTTCCCTCAGGCCCGACTACCGAGCACTCAACGAGATCATCGTCAAGTATTGTTACCCGCTGCCTCTGACTGGCCCAGAGCACAGACTTTATAGGAGTGTGTTGCCCTTAAGGCAATTAATAATTTAATAAATAAGTTAAATGGGTTAAAAAGATATATACAAATGGTTTATAATGTTAAAAAAGTCTTTCTAAGAGTTTCTCATAAGTATTTCATGTTTGGAAGAACAATTTTACTTCCTGTTCCGGACTCTTGGTAAACAAGAGCAGGCTAAATCTGGCATGGTATGGTCAGCAATCTTTTGTCATCCACATTAAAGCACTGTCAAGGCTATGCCGTAAGTTTATATATGTGTTTATAACGATCTTTTGTAATATATTTTTGATTATCTGGTTGGGGAATTCATTTAAAGCGCTGATGTATGAATTTTATTTTGTCTGGCTAAAGCTCAGTTTTTATAAGAGCATGTTGTGTATGCTTCAGTTTTCACCATTTGGAGAAGAAATTAAAATGCAAAAACGTCCCTTGTGGTCCTGGTCTTCTTCAGTGTTTTATCTACGTGTTCATTTGGCAACATAACGAGGAGATTTAAACGAGGATTCAGCCAGGTGGCTGCCCCTCTCACAGCACTCATCCGCCAAAAATGTCCTCGCATACACTGGACCCCTGATTGCGAACAGGCCTTTCAGGAACTCAAGAGGCGCTTAATCTCGGCACCCATCCTCCGCCACCCCGACTACAGCCACCAATTCATTGTCAAGGTGGATGCCTCCAACACTGGGATTGGGGCCATTCTGTCCCAGCGACATGGGCACACCAACAAACTTTACCCCTGTGCCTTATACTCGAGAAAGCTAAACACTGCCTAACGCAACTGTGATATCAGGGACAAAGAACTTCTAGCCATTAAGGCAGCTCATGAGGAATGGCGACATTGGCTGGAGGGGGCAACAACTCCCTTCATTGTGTTGATTGATCACCGAAATCTGGAATACCTGAGAACAGCCAAACGCCTCAATGCTCGTCAGGCCCGGTGGTCATTATTTTTCTCCCGATTTCACTTCTCCATCACATACCAACTAGTCTCCAAAAACAGCATGGCCGATGCTTTATCCCGCCAATTCAATCACCAAGTACAGGAATTCCTCTATCCATCGTCGTGGTCCCGGTACAATGGGATATTATGGCTGAGATTTCGGAAGCTCAACAGAACGGCCCTCCACCCCCTGACTGTCCCCCAGCTCGCACTTACGTTCATGAGACCCTCCGCTAAAGATTATTACACCACATACATGATAACCCCAACGCAGGCCACCCAGGTATCCAAGCCACTCTGGAACTACTCACCAATCGGTTCTGGTGGTCCACCACATCTCAGGATGTTACCAGTTTCGTCAGGGATTGTTCCACATGCAACATTACTAAGTCGTCCCACCAGCGACCCACAGGTCTACTACATCCCCTAACCATACCGCAAAGACCATGGTCCATCATTGCGATCGTCTTCGTAACGGACCTACCTCCATCTAACAATCAGACCAACATTCTCACTATTGTTGACAGATTTTCTGATTGCCATCTCATTCCCATGTCCAAGTTACCCACAGCCTGGCAGACTGCCCTGGTTAACCAAGCATTTCGTTTTTATGGCCTACCTGAGGATATTATCTGACCAAGGCCCTCAGTTCATCTCTCGTGTATGGAAGGCCTTTTGCAAGCAGCTCAACATTAACATTAATGTGAGCCTGACTTCCAGGTACCACCCTCAATCCAACGGACAAGTCGAGAGATTGAATCAGGAGCTTACCCACTTCCTACGAGCATACTGCCATCGAAACCAACAAGACTGGAGCGAATATCTTCTCTGGGCCCACACAAGACGCCCCCCCCCCCCCAGAACCTGTGAATGACAACATCTACCAGGTCAGGCAGATCCTGGACTCCCGACGTCGGGGCAGAACTCTCCAATACCTTGTCGATTGGGAGGGGTACGGGCCGGAGGAAAGATCCTGGGTTGCTTCCAACGATATCCTGGACCCGCTTCTAACAACAACCTTTCATCAGGAGAACCCCTGACAAACTGGCCCCTCGCCCCAAGGGGAGGCCTCGGTGTTGTGGAACGGCTTGCCTATATTCCGCATATTTAAAGCAGGGACTTTGGCCTTGTTATTCGCAAAGTATCATTGTCCCATGGAGGTACAGAGTGTTTTTCCCAGTGACTGTCTTTTTGTGTATGACCTTGAATTGTTTATCTCGTCTTTGATTCTTGCTGCCTGCCCAAGTGACCTTTTCCTGCCCACAAATTATTCTATTGTATTGTATCTGAAATACCTGTTTGCTGGTGATTGTAATTCCTGCCTGTTTTACTCAGTTAAAAAAGCCATGCAAATGGATCCGAATGACTCTGACTCGATGTTACATACATGAACTAACGCTGAATAGTTGTAGCCCATTTTTATTCACTAACTTAAATCTGAATAAATACTGTAACAAATGTAATGTTCATAGTAAAATAATGTTTAGATGATGCATTACCTAATTTGAACTAATGCAACTTTATTGTAGTTTTTTCTAGCCACATATTCAAGCCATAGGGGATTGTTTTTAATTTGATGGGTAACTTTTCAAAGTAAATGAAGTTGGCCAGGTGTGACAGTGTTAAAGTTTGTAGATACAGGGTCAAATGAATGACAAGGAGAAACAAAGGAACAGTAATATCTTTGTCACAGCAAGCTATGCTGAGTGATTGTGCCAAAGGTTTGATAACTCAACATCTTAACCAAATCCGCTGAGTTTCACTGGTCTGAGAGAATTGTTAAATGTTTGTAGAAAAGCTCAATCTTCAGCTGCTGATTAAAAGTTGTAATGGTTTCAGCAGCTCTTTATAAGCTCTTTGGCTGAAAATTGATGCTGTAGTATGATTCAGACACATCAGCAGTGGTGGAGGTAGTGAATTACTCAGCTACTCACTTTACGGTAAATAAGTAGTTTGTTCCGCGTACTTATATTTTTTTCAAGTATATTTTTAAAGCTGGACTTTTACTTGTACTTAACCTCTTACACTCTGCGGCCATTTTGGGGAATTCCCCCTGCATTTTGCCTACCAAATTAAAAAGCTTCCCAT